>JBAMYA010000016.1:8423710-8452076 GCA_037176975.1 Arrhamphus sclerolepis
CAAATTGCATATACAAGTTGAAAGGTTTTTTGTCAATCTTGACACTAAATCATAGCATATATGCAGACACAAAAAAAGAAAAAAAAAATTCCTATCTGTTTTTTTTTTATTGTAGTTTTGGCTCTGATTCCCTTTATTGGTAGTGTATAGACAGGAAACAGTGTGGAGACAGAGAGAGGGGGAAGACATGCAGTAAAAGGTTGCAGGCCAGTTGCCAAACCTGCAACTGCTGCAGCAAGACTGTGGCCTCAGTACACAGGCAACTTGCTCTAACCACTGGCCCACCAGACACCCAGTACTCTTATCTCTTGCTTTCTGTCTGTATTTTGTCATTTCAGTTGTTTTATATGTCATTTTTATTGGTTTACAATTCCATGCAAAAAAATTGTGTCACATTTTGCATCAGATTTTCTGCTTTGGGATTCTTTTATGTCTCTTCATGTGGACCTCTTAAGTATCTTATTGTCTTTGTCTCCCTAGGACATGTATTATATTTCCGATCAGGCAATCCCTGTCTCCTTGGGCCCCTGAACCTGTGTCAAGTCAGGTCATACAAAGATCTGTCCTTGAATGCATTCTTGTCTCAGATACCATTATGAGATTTGAGATAAGCTTCTTCTTTTTTTTCTTTTTTTTTTTTTACAGGATTCTCTATATCTTTACAAAATGTCCCTTTTGGACCAGTATGATCAATGTATGATACACATCTCTGCAGATCCTGACATGAAAAGT
Organism: Arrhamphus sclerolepis; assembly: GCA_037176975.1. Taxonomy (NCBI): domain Eukaryota; kingdom Metazoa; phylum Chordata; class Actinopteri; order Beloniformes; family Hemiramphidae; genus Arrhamphus; species Arrhamphus sclerolepis. The sequence continues at coordinate 8,424,443 of JBAMYA010000016.1, forward strand.
GCTTTAGCTAATTGGACCTTGCATCCATATGTGTAGAATCAGCATTGACTTTCTAGTGACATATAAACATAATAAAAAGATGCAAATGGATATATGACACAAGCCACCACCACATATTTACACAAATGCATCTTAAAACAACCATTCCCAACATGAACAGTTAAGACACATAAAAATCAGTGCACGATATCAACCCTCGGTATGTCTCCATAGAGGATGTCTGACATGCCCTACGTGCCTGTGCGGTGAATAGCAATGGGACCACCGACCCACAGCTTGATCTGTAAGCTGACAGCACCCATCCCCCCACACGCCCATCTGTGCAGCTCTGCATAGGCAAGCAGCTTTGGAGCATGCAAAGCACTCACTGAAGACACATGTGGTTCACAAGGTCGCGCTGCAGATCTTAGCCTGCTCTTTCTCTAAGGTGCATTTTTAGCCTACAGCGAGAAGTAAACACCTCCTTTGTTCTCGGGATGACAACTGCAGCCTGCACCACTTGGTTGTAGTAGATAATTATCACGTCTATACATTAGCTTTTCCCTCTTGAGCAGTGCAACTTCATGTCTGACGGACAGATCCATACCACTCCATAAACACTTCCCCTGGAAGTTAATTATCACTTGTGAGTGAAGGCCAGTGCCTCTTAAGATGAGTTAGTGTGACAGCTGATGGCTGTGAACAAGTTCTCTAAAGAGCAGATTTGATAGGCTTACCTGAAACAGACTGCAAAGAGAAATGAGTGACAGAACTTTTAGAAAAAAAAAGATAAGAGTTAATGAGCTAAAGTTAATATAATTTATGTGCTGGCTTTAGGTTTCATCATCAAAACGTTAACATCCAAGTCTTTAGAAAATAGAGCAGTTTGTGTTATTTTAACTGGTTACCAAAACTTATTGAAGTTATATTTTATTCTGGAATATCAGGCATTATATTGATAATATTAATGTCTCAAGTGTTGAGACATTAACACTGTCAATAAAATGTTCATTTGTTATCACTTTAAGCCATTTATCACAGTCTTTTTTTTCTGCTGCATGTGAATTTCAGCTGGCTGAAGTTGAGGTCAGGTAACTGATTTGGCTCTTCCACTTCAACGACTTTCCGACCAACTCAAAATCGGTGCTAGTGCTGGTGCTAGACTGAAGCAGAAGCATGAAAATTGATAAACAAGCGCTAAATCCCTCAGAGCAACAACAATACCAGCAATGGAAAACGAGTTTCGGACTGTGGAGATGTTGATTCTGGCCATAAAGATCCTCCCTCGAGTCTGGATTCGTTTTCATGCAACCATTAATAAGACATCAAAGAAAGTTTAAGATCCAAACACTGTGATTAAATTCACTTAAAAACATAGGCATATATATATATATCTATATATATATATAGATATATATATATAGATGGACAAACTGTCCGCTCACATGACCCACTGGTTTCTACAGAGAGCTGTTGAAGGCCAGTTTTCCTCAAACCGCACAGCGCCATGTTGCAAAGAGGCGGGAAAGTCTGGCACTATGTCCAAACTAGCACTGGAACCGCTCTGATGATAAAAACTCTATTCTTAACCTTTAAAAACCATTAGATTTCTTTGTAGCTTGTTTTGAGAGACTGTCCATCCATACTGTGAAGTACAGACTGATAAAGAATACAAGATTGGATGAATTTGACACTATGTCACTGTTCAGATCAACGCTCATCCAGCTGCTGCTGTCTTTGATAACATCATCTACAACCGTTACTACCATGCATGTCCATGCCGTCAGACCGTCTCCAAATGTCTCAGATCATGATCTGTCCTTCGTCTTTCCATAATCCTTTTTATCCAGTCACATCTCTTCACAAAATGCTCATCCAGAGCTGTTCTGGCTTTTAATACCCAGTCAAAACTTTTAGAAGTTTATAAGTTGCTTTTCTTTGTTCCCTGAAAAATAATTTTTTTGTATGATATGGAAGTGTACAATATTTTTCAATTTTGGGTAATCCTACCTTTTTGTTAACCTGTGGAAGTCCATTAGTTATCGTTGTACTATTTTGAGCTATTCACTGGACTTGAACTTCTTAAAAATTAATAAACTGGAAGAATTGGGGTGTTCTAAAACTTTTGCACTGTTTGTTTTCAGGGAAAGTCTAATTCTGCCTTTCTGACCTTATAAATGTTTGCACCATGTGTTTGCTTTTATGACATTTTTTTCTCGATAGCATGTTAAAACATACATCCGGTGTCCACTGTTGCATTCAATGGAAATCCAAACCTTTTAAATTTTATGGCACTAATTAGTGCAGTCTTTCCTTCTGAGAACATTTAAAACTCTTGATTTGGTCTCTGTGATGGATGTTTTGTTTGCTTGTTTTTTTTATAATGCAAACTGGGAGAGCCATTCTTACTGGATGTTATGAGTTCACAACAACAGTCTCCAAATGCAAATGTCACACCTGTTGTCAACTTGAAATTACTTAATCTCAATAAACAATTAAAAATAAATACAACAACAACATGCTTATATGTAGCACCTTTCTAGTCCAGGGACCATTCAAGGTGCATTTACAATGCAAGCAGCTTTCTCTCACTGCCACACACATAAAACCGGAGTACCCAGGATAGAACTTCCAAACTCAAAACAGAAAGACCAGATGAACCAAGATCCATCTTAACATTCTTGCTATGAAGTATCAGTGCAAACCACTGCACTACTGTGCTGCCCACCATTGTAGGACCCAGCATCACCATGGTAATACCCAGCATGACCATGGCAGGACCCAGAATCACTATGGTAGGACCCAACATCACCATGGTGGGACCTAGCATCACCATGGTAGGAAGGCAACATCACCATGGCAGAACATCACCATGGTAACAGCCAGCATTACCATGGTAGGACCTAGCATCACCATAGTAGGACCCAATATCACCATGATATTGGGTCCTACTATGGTGAGACCTAGCATCATCATAGTAACATCTAGCATTACCATAATAGGACCCAGCATCACCTGCAGAAGGAGAAATGAGACAGAGGTAGTGATAGACAGACAGAGTGATTTTTTCAATATTTTTCTGACTTATCTTATTGTTATACCTTATTTGTAAATTTGTAATGGCTTTGGCAGTATTGTTGATCTACAGTCATGCCAATAAGGCATTTTGAAATTGAAATAAACTGAAGAGAGAGAGAGAGTGAGAGAGAGAGAGAGAGAGAGAGAGAGAAATTGTAGAAGATAAACGATGTTGATATGTGATTCAGGGCAATGTGCGACTGAGACAAGAGAGACAGCGTGAAGATAGTGTACAGTGGAGAAAAATAGTTTTTTCTCTTTCAAGAATGTTCTGAAAGCATGTCATTGCATGATTCAAAAGTAAAAGAAAAAAACGTTCGTACGCCATCTCCTGGCAGAAAAGGGAAACTACAAACTGCACGTTCTCAGCGCACGCTACCTATAAGGTGACGTCAAGACGTACCAAAAGGGGACTCACACAGCAGGGCCCGCCTCGTACGTGCTAGCATCATGGATCATATCTTATGTCAAAAATACTGATTTCCTTGAAAAATAATTTCTCAATATGGATTCAATAAGACTTCCAGGAACTCTGTAGCTGGATTTGATATCTCACCACATGATAAAAGAGGTAAGACGATAATTAATGAACGTTTCTGTGACAGTAGTGCGACATATCTTTTATATCCATCTTTTGAAATATGGAGGATATCTCCATCCTATTAAAGAGCACCTGTCTGAACAATACTCTGCATTTTATATTATATCTGCCACACTCAACAGGTATAGTTTGATTTCTTATGTTTCTACTGTATTGCTGTTGTATTGGTATGCAAAGAAAAAAAATGTCTGCAGGTGTTGTGATATTTGCATAAATCATTGTAATATGTGGGAATAATCTGCAATAGTCTAATATAATAATATCTACTAATAATGGTGTTTTCTTTAAGACATCATCCTGAAACTTCTCCAGTTGATCATTCACACTGAGACTTGAAATGCAGTTTGTAAATTGTGTATTATATTCTTTAATAATATGTGTAATATCTATTATTATATTATATATTTTATAATTATTGATCAATTAAAATGACATAATTTATAATAGACAAAAAAGGGTAAATATACATTTGTGGATTATTGACAAAAGACATTTCTCTCTCTTGCGCTCTTTTTGATAGTTTGATGATATGCCAAAAATAAAAAGGAAATGAAGCTTATTTGTATAATAACTTCAGGAAACAATACAGTTTAAAGTAATAAATTATTAGAAATATTGATGAAAAGTGTCTGAAGTGTGACAGCTGTGTTTGCATGTCACTACTGTTATTCATCCTTATTTGTATCTTTGATGAAGCTTCCTAAAAGGCAGAGGACACAGGTTGTGCTGAAGAGCAGACCTGAAGCTGAAGATGAGGCGTCTCTCCAGGAAGAAAGCCCTGAGCCTGGTGAAGGAGCTCGATGCCTTCCCCAAAGTGTCGAATAGCTACGTGGAGACAACAGCTTCAGGGGGAACAGGTGGGCATCCTTCTAAAAAGTAAACAGCAGCAGTGAGGTGAGGGAGAAACTAACCCTTTCTGCTCGATTTTCTCCTCCACAGTGTCACTCATAGCTTTCAGTGCCATGGCAGTCCTGGCCGTCTTGGAGTTCTTTGTTTATCAAGATACCTGGATGAAGTACGATTACGCTGTTGACAAGGACTTTTTGAGGTAAGTTATTGTTTGACTGTAGAATTTTGATTAATTATTCATGTTACATTCCTTCTAGTTACAATTTAAAACAAAATATTGTCCTTTTTTCCCCCTCAAATATCAGTAAACTAAGAATAAACGTTGACATCACAGTTGCCATGAAATGCCAGCGTAAGTTTCCCACCTTCTGTGACATTAGATCAGTCACTCATTAAAGCTTTATGGACATATAGGTGAATTAGTACGTGTATTTAATGTGTCTGCAGATGTGGGAGCAGATATTCTGGACCTGGCTGAGACCATGATCATGTCCAGCGGTCTCCAATACGAGCCTGTAAGCGTGTCTCAAACCTTTAGGCCATTTTAAATTTCTGAACAGTTGAAGCACCTGGGGCCAGATGCATAAAACTCAGAGTGAATTTGTTCTGTCACCTTTTTTTCTGTTTCACTTCACTACATCAAGTGATTAACCCTTTGATGCACCCAAGCACATTTTTGTGTCAGTGAGAGGTTTTCGAAGGTGCATCTAAGGGTTAAAAAACATGTATGCCATCATTTGAAGAACGCATGAGCTGCACACACTCTTCCTCTTTAAACTCCAGCTCATGTGGAGGAATGGTGCGTGATTATGAACACCTGGCTGATGCATCTGTTAGACGTTTGGTTTTTCTTACTGCATCTTTTCGCCGTGTGTGTGTTTGATCAGGTTATTTTTGAACTGACCCCACAACAGAGACTATGGCAAAGGTAAGTGCATTAAAAAAAACAAAAACAAACTACACACGTCTAAAAATGACGCAGTCAGAGTTGGAGAGCAAAAGACCCCAGCACAGTTGAGGCTTTGCAGATGTCGTGTACATTATATTTAGCTTTTTTTTTGTTTGTTTGTTTTGGTACAGTGAATACTATAAACCGTATAACTGAGGTTATGGAATTTTCAAGGTAATAGATAAATAAATGTTCATTGAAATTTGCAGCAGGATTCTAAAGCAATGTGGTTGAACAGGTAGATTTGATCTTCTTTCTCCAAAAAAAAAAAACAGCTTTTGAAGTCCTTTGTCAGGCCTGTAGAATTTCAGTTTCAGTGATAAAACCTTATGTAACTTCATTCCAGATGTAGTTTCTGTACTCAAGTTGTTCGGCTGCGTGTGTTAGTCAAATTTTTTTAAACCTGTTATTTGTGTTCCAGGACGTTGCACCTCATACAAAGCAGACTGAGAGAGGAGCATGCTCTCCAGGAAATCCTGTACAAAACTCTGCTGAAAGGAGCCCCGACTGCTTTGCCTCCACGGTCAGTCTCATGCATGTAAACAAACCACTACGCAGTTCTTGATTTCTTTTACAAAGCAGGTAACATGACACCTGCACACAAGCCATGCATGTGGATTTTATGTAGACTTCAAGATACAGTGCCAATGAACATGTAAGCATTAAAGTATTGAATCTTGTTTTTTTTTTTGCAGGGAGGAGGCCTCTGTGGAGCCACTCAATGCTTGCAGGATACATGGAAACGTCTATGTCAACAAGGTGGCAGGAAACCTACACATCACAGTAGGAAAGTAAGAAAATGAATAGTTCAAAAGAGGGATGACAGATGTGCAAAAGTTAGTTCTCCCTCATTCATATCATCAGAAACACCTCACAGTGGTGGAGGGATGATGAGCTGATCTTACGCAGATACCAGGATCTGAGCATCTCGCCATCGTTAAATGGACAATAAAACTTTCTGTAGTCTAGAGGCAAATGGTTTTAGTGGTCCGACAAGTATCCAAAGCAAATCTACATCAGAATGACCGAAAAGTAAAAGATTCAAGGTTTTGGAATGGTCTACTCAAAATCTGGACCCAACAGAAACGCTGTACCGCAGGAGTGTCAAACTCTCATTCATTCTGGGCCACATCATCACCATGGTTACTGTTAAAGGTCAGATTTCCCATTCGTTCCTGGACTCGGTCGAAAAACAAAACATTTTTTTACATCTCAAAATTCTTGACTTTTATCATAAAATTTAGACTTTTGTACTAAAATCACAAATTTTTAAAAGTAAAATCACAAATTAAAAAAAGCGTTTCTTGGTAAGAAAATGTCACAAAACTGCAACTTTTTAAGTTAAAAAAACAAACAACTTTTTGCAACATTTTGACATCAAAATTACAACAGCCAGAAAATTTTAACTTGTGTCCTAAAATGACAAATGGTTGTCAAAACAAAAGAAAAGAAAAAAAATTGATGTCTCAAAATCATAAGTTTTGACAAAAATGAGCAACTTTTTGTTGTTAAAATCATCTGACTTTGACATCATGACTTTTTGACATAAACCAGCTGCTCTACACCTCAGTTATTTCACTTTTTCATGTTAGTACTAAATCAAACAGGCAGTTGCATTGAAATTTCCTCAGAAATGTTCTAGTTATGATTATGTGATCATCTTTGCATGTTCGCATGGGCCAGATAAAATGAAGCGGTGGGCCAGATTTGGCCCGTGGGGCTTGAGTTTGACACGTGTGCTGTGCATGTCAGCGCTCAAAAACCTCACTTGTTATTTGTCTGAAGTTGTATTTGTTCAATACCAAAATCAAATGATTTTTAAAATGCCTTTTTTCCCTCACAAAAAACAGTGTACTTACTTCTGCACACCACTGTAGCTGGAAGTTGTCCAGTCTCCAACTGGAATCCAGCTGGAACATGTGTGATTGACATCACTACATTAAAGCAAAGATGCTTGTTCTCTAATATGAGCCTTTCTTTCAGGCCAATTCACCATCCTCAAGGCCATGCACACATCGCAGCCTTTGTGAGCCACGAGTGTAAGTATGTTTTCTGTTCCGTCTAAGAGTGCTTGTGTTCTGTATCCTCTCGTCATCTATATGTGGGGCTGCAACATTACAGCGCGATGGAGTTATAGCTGTTGAAAGTCCTGCAACAGCAAGATTAATCTTTGCTTCCATCTTTTAGAGCACGTGTCAAAGTCAAGCTCCGCCACTTCAGTTTATACGGCCCACAAATATGTGCAAAGACTATATTTCAATGTGACTGATTTGGTACCGACATCAAAAGGTGGAACAGGTGTTGAGATCAGTGGGTTTCTGTCAAAAAGACATGATTTAACTTTAAATTTATGCTAACTTTTGCAAAATATTTTACGACAGCAAGTTGTTCATGCTTACATAATTTGCAATTTTAGGACAAAAGGTTCAAATTATATAAAATTTCAGAAAAAAAAATCAGTTTTACAAATGTTGTAATTTTATGTCAAATTTGTCATTTTAAGTTAAAAAAAAATGACAATTTTGTGACATTTGTGACTGTACAATAAAAAAGCTCAATCATGCAAAATTTGCAGTAACAGCAAAATTCCTGTGATTTTAAAGAAACAAAAAAGTAATTTTAATACAAAAATAAATTTCATGATAAAGGTCTTGATTTTGTGAAATTTGAGATTTTATGACAATTTTTCTTTTTTTGTGATATTGCAAAGTCTGCCATTTAACAATAATTTTTCTTTTATAAATAACAAAAAGTTATTTTTTGGAAATTTTATGATATGAAATACAGCTGTTTGTTATAATAAAGAATAACCGTCCCTTTAACGGTAACCATGGTGATGTGGCCCTGGATGAAATTGGAAGTTTGACACCTCTGCTTTGGAGAGAAAGAGAAAAATATATATTAAGATGAGTGAGCTGGATTTATAATGATTTTCTGTCAATGATACTGTTACCTGTAATATTGCATGTTGGATAAATGTAATAATTTACAAATATTATATGAAATTCATCTGATGAAATTGAAACTATTTTTTTTAGCCTTGTACTAAAAGATCTTACTGTGATTCTTCATGCTGTTGATCAGTTGAGTGTGTTCTCATCCTTGCATTGCAGCGTACAACTTCTCCCATCGAATAGATCATTTATCTTTTGGGGAGGAGATCCCAGGCATCATCAATCCTCTGGATGGCACGGAAAAAGTAACCCATAACAGTAAGTTACTCCAGTCTTTTCTTCTTCGTCTTTTCTGCATCACAACATGAGCTTTGATTTGTTTTGTTTTTTGCCTCCATATCTGCCGTATATTTATGTTTCCAGACTTTTGGTACATTTTACTGTCTGTCCATCTCTACTGCAGATAACCAGATGTACCAGTACTTCATTACGGTGGTTCCCACCAGACTGAACACGTACAAGATATCTGCAGACACGCACCAGTTCTCTGTGACTGAGCGAGTGAGTATTCAGTCACAAAAAAAAAAAAGCCACATCATCACCATGGTTACCATTAAAGGGACGGCTATTCTTTATTTTCTCAACCAGTTTTGACAAAAATGAGCAACTTAAACTTATTTAACTTTTGGTAAATCGAGTCTGTGAGAGGACGTTAACTGCTGAACTATGTGCTTTGAAGGAAAGGGTGATCAACCACACAGCAGGCAGTCACGGCGTTTCCGGCATTTTTGTGAAGTACGACACCAGCTCTCTGATGGTGACGGTCAGCGAGCAGCACATGCCGCTCTGGCAGTTCCTGGTGCAACTGTGTGGCATCATCGGGGGTATATTCTCCACAACGGGTGAGCTCTTAACATATTTAAAACGTTTGTTCTTCGTAGAAAGGACGCCTGCTGATAAAGGTGGTTAGACTACCTTAAGAAAAAAAAAAAGCTTTTGAAATAGCCTACTGTCCTGCATGTCTGCATGTGTTAAGGACCCATTTATTTGAGTGACTCCATGTAAGATTGTGCTCTTTAGCATCCCCCTCTGGTTGAGAAGCGCAACAATCTGTGCTGTGTGAGCCTCCCTAGGAGATTCTGAGCAGTTGCTTTAATTTTGCCCTTCATGTGTTCTATTGGGGACAATGCTTTTTTTTTGCTTTTCAACAAATGTTTCCTTTGTTTCTAACTGATTCGGCTCAGAACGCATCATTCCAAAGAAAAAGTTCTGACTTTCACTGATAGAATATTAGATATTAGAGTCAGTTCTAAGACCCCCACCAGTTATGGTGTTTCGGCTCAGATCTGATCAATCCCCACTTATTAAACATACGAAGAGATATTGAACATAACTTGAACCCCAGTCCACAGAGTCCTGGATTTACAGGCGGAGGTTTGGGAGGAGGTGGGAAAGTAAGACTGGCAGACAACTTGGCAGGTTAGAGACATCAGCAGGCATGTGAGAGAGCACCTCATGCTCCTCAAATAGACTTAAAATAGATGCACGGAAACCCTGAAAGCATAAACATTGCTCACTGCCTGTTTGAAGTATCGTCCAAGGGGGTCACCTCATTTTGGACAGCTTTACGAAGTAAAGCATTCATTCATTTACTCCTTTTTGTTTGTATGAATTTGGAGGACTTGAACACAAATATTTCTCTGGAAGCATTCAGCAGCTCCCCAAATCTTAGGATGACGACACAACAAAGTAACTAAATAAATCCTCATATCTTAATCTCTTCCAAAAAGGCATGCTTCACGGCCTGGTTGGCTTTGGTTTTGAATTCGTCTGCTGCCGCTTCAAACTTGGAAGCTACAGGCCGAGAGAGGTGAGTTTCTTCCTGCTAATGTGAATGTGGCCTACCTTTTTTGTTTATTTCCTCATGAAAAGAAGGAAATGCATTCCTGTAGAAAAGCACTATTAAACAAAAAACAAAACACAAACCCCAACAGACCTAACTTTTCCTGTTCCAGGATTTGCAGCTACACAACCAGATGAACAACCTGAACAATCACCAGACTCCTCTGCTGGCTGAAAACCCTCCTCAGGAGTAAATGAAGCGTCTCCTTCTGTGATGATCAACACTGAAGCTCTATAATCCCTGTGGGACACCTGACTTCATTCAGATGCTCATATCTCAAACTTAAGCTACTCATTCACCAATGTTCACTTAATTACTGGAATGTAACGTATCTTTCATTACGTTTCAGAAAAAATGTGCACTCCATTGTTCTGTTTAATGTCTCTGGTCCATTTGGTTGTGATTCTACCTCCATGAAATACCCACAAACTGACTTGTCGACTTTGAAGAGGATGTTTGAGCTTTTGTGATGCTCAAAAACTGTAACGTAATCTCTGAAATTACACTTGAGTTTTTAAAGCGTGCTTTTTGTCATGAATGTGTGAACTGAGAAAGAAACAGAAGACGCGAACCAGACCGTCGGTATTCTGCCGACGAGAAAATCCACACAGCAACACAGTTGCACTTTTTTTTTTTTTTTTTAAACTTGTTTATTTCAGTTTTGCCAAACAGACTTGAAGTGTTGTCAGAGCAGGGAATAAAGCCGGTCAAACAGTTTGAAAATGACACCAGAAAGAATCGAGACATCCTCGGTTATGTGTTGCTATGCGCTCCAGCTCAGGATTTAAAGTCAACGGCGCTGTTGTTGTCAAAACGGACATAGAGAAGAGCAGGACTCCACACGGACGACAGCGTTAAAATAGCCCTGTAGCTGTTTGAGGACAACCTGACGGAACCGCTTCATCATGCAGGCCTTGCACAAACGTGGACATTTACGACAGACATGAGCTTTGCATAAACATTTAGTTATGTCCCTTTTTCTCCCATAAAGGCTCGTTATTATTGCCAAGCCTCACGACACACACAATACTGCAGTTTTCCTCATTTGTTTAGTAAAAATAAGAATAGTCTGTCATACTTAATACTCTTGGTAAACTCAGGGAAGCTCTGTAAGTCCTGTGAAAACACAAAAATCAACAGTCAGGTACAAGTTTTTGGTAGTCTATAAGAATAATTTTTTTAAAATCTATTTACAAATCTTCCAGAACTGGGTGAGACGATGTCAGGCGGGTCTGAAGTACAAGCCTAATCCCTTTTTGTTAAAAACAAAACAACACTGCATTTCTCTGCTCTGTAAGGCGTGGCGTTCCTCATGGCTCTGTACTTGGTCCACTAGTTTTCCTTTTTTTCCAAACTCGCATGTAGTTGGCTCATTGCAGCTGTGTTCATGTAGGGACTGCTCATCTAGCATTCCAGGACTTTAATGTTAAGATTAATCCAGAGATCAATCTTTCCACAGTAGCTTCATTTTCACATTGGCTAAGATCGAAGCTCTGCTTAATAGCCATCTGCTGGGTGTCCTGACAGCTCCTTCCCAGCACCTCTACTACTTTTTTTTTGGGGGGGGGACTTGTGGATGGATTTTTCACCTCCCATTCTGCACCTTTCCAAGAGTGGCAGCCACCTACTTATTCTCTTAATGGCTTACAGTGTTTACAGAAAAACACAAGCTCATCTGACACGCACTACGACTCTTTGAAAGCTTCACAGACTCAACCATCTTGATGAATACACACAAACATTCTAACAATCAACTCCAAACTTCTAATCAGTGTGAATCACTCATCTTTGATGACTTTATTTGGACCCATAATTTGGATCCGTTTGGCATTATTCAAAACTCCAACATTCTATCTCCTTGTTTCACCTCCTGAAGACAAACGTGCTGAGGTTTTGGGCGTTTTATCCTCTCAGAGAGTTTGGTTGGGACCTGTTGAGGAACGTTGTACAGTAATGTGCTAAGTTATATAAATAAACTTCACTCTGATGTACTCCTGTTTATATATACTACACTGCCAAGGTGGAACACGTAATCAAGACTAGCCTCTGATGCAAGTATAAAGATGTAAAAGTATTAAACTCAGTTCAGTACAAATTGCTGTACAAACAGGCATAAAGTGGATGAGCATTTAAACAAACAAGGTTTATGTTCAAAGCCGCACTGACACCACCGTTTGTGATCATGAATTAGTGACGGCCTTGACGCCGGCAGGAAATGTGACGGATCTCCATGTTTCGTTGTCGCGCGTGGCCACATAATCATTATTATCATTTTTAAATTTTCTTTTTAATTTTTTTTTTTTTTTTTTGACACTAATCTCAATCTATGGATTGGCCCCGAGACAGAAAACCACCAGCGAGCCTGGAGTGTCACGTTTAAAAGGCAGTAGACGCACATGATGCAAGATATAATACAGATGTCCAAATCACCTGCATATTAAAGAGAGGAGCTGGAGATACCCGCAGTAGAAAAACTAAAATAAATGTATAGAAATTGTTCTTATGTCACACACTGCTAAATTTCAAGTATGGGAGGAAAAATGAAAATAAAATTAAAAAAATCACAAGGCAAAGCAATGTATCGAGACTCAGGAAGGTTGAACACAAAGTTGAAGTCACACAAAAGGCTTATTGTTGCATATATAATTGGCCACTCTGAAGAAAACAGTAGGTATAAAATTAATGGTAACACTTCCTTTTCTGGACGGGGTTTGGTGACTGAACAGTGTAGGTACTGATGACAGATTTCCAAGCTAAACAATTCATGGCTAGTAAACCTCTTTTTTCTCTTTTTTCTTCCTCCTGAGAGCGTCAGCTCCCCTGTAGAGAGCCCCGCTTGTCCACGCCGGGAGTGTTCGAGTCTTGGATGTTGTGTGTTTTTTTTCCTCCCCCGCTGACGGCTGTAGGTGAGGGATGCCGTCTCTCGTTTGAGACGTGGAGGAAACCTCAGTTGGTTAAGGTGCTGGATGCACGGAAGTAGGAGAGGAACTTGAAACACAGGCTGACCACAAAGTACCAGATGTTTCTGGCCATCTGGGAGCGGGCGATGAAGACTCTCCAGATGAAAACCACCAGCACTGTGTTGAAGGTGTAGCGGATGTTCCGCAGTCTGGAGAAAGAAAAGGAAAGAGGATGTGACAAAGAAAACAGAACAAAAACACAAGTACATTGATACGGTTACACAAAGCATGTTACACATCCAACCTTTAAAGCCAAGAAAAATTCATTTGTAGGTTTTTTTTTTTGGAAGGGTAACTCAAAGCTCTTAGAGCAGCGGTGTCAAACCATTTCATCCTGGGCCACATCGTCACCATAGTTACCATTAAAGGGCCAGTTACTTTTTTATTTTCTCAACCAGCGATGTTGTCAGATTTCCCACTAGTAAAATAAAAAAAATGAAAACATCTAATTCCACAAAATCCACCACTTTTATTATTAAATTGAGGCTTTTATATGAAATAATCACAAATTTGTCTATTATAATCACTACATATATATTTTCTACTTTTAAAAAAGCTAATTTTGTTGTAAAATAGTGAATTTCGCAGTATCATGTCTTTTTTTCATGAAAAAAAGTGAATTGTTGTCGTAAAATCTCAAATTTTACATAAATCGTGATCTTTAAAATTGAGACTTTTCAACTGAAATCACTTTTTCTTGCAAACTCAAAGACTTTTTTTGTTCAAAAAAAAACCAACAAATTTTGTTGTAAAGTTTTGAAAGATTGAAACTTTCAGAACTTACTTAAAATTACATTTTTTGTTGGAAAATATTTTTTTTTGCAGTTGTAAAAAATAAAATTGTAAATTTTGTAGAATTTTAACTTTTTGTCTGAAAATCACATTTCTTTTAAAATAAAAAGGCAATTTTTATAAAACTCACAGGTTTTTGACAAAACTTTTTGTTGTAAAATCTTTTGCAAATGTTTGCTAAATCATGACTTTTTGACACAAATCAGCTGCTTTCCACTTTCTGATGTTAGTGCTGAATCAGACGGGCATAAACATTGAAATTTCCTCAGAAATGTTCTAGTAGGGGGCACGGTGGCGCAGCGGGTACTGCAATCGCCTCACAGCTAGACGGTCCTGGCTTCAACTCCCACAAGGGGACGCTGTGGGTCCTGGGGGTGTGTTTGTTTATCTGCATCATCAGCACCCATACCCTGGGTGGGGTTGGCAAAAGGGCCTTTCTGTGTGGAGTTTGCATGTTCTCCCCGTGTTCCCTTGGGCAGCTGATGCTACCCTCACAAAAACATGCAGGAGTCCTGAGCCTTCACATTGCCTCCCCTGGCTGCGTGGCCAGGGCACCCGAGGGAGCAGGGATGGATCCGGCTGGAATAACGTGATCCTTCCACGTGCTATGTCCAGCTGGGGAATCCCCTGTCCCCAGGTGTAAAGAAGGGCCTGCTCACTCCTCAGGTAGAGAAGGAGACCTGAGGTCAGTGCGGGGTCCTCCCGGGGCCAGCAGAGGGAGTGCAATGCTCAGGACTGCAACCTAGGTAACTGAGCACTGGGTGGAAAAAAAAAGGGGGAACAACTTGGGGAAAAAAATTTAAAAAAAGAAATGTTCTAGTAGTAAGTATATCTTTGTACGCTCTTGTCTTGAGTTTGACATGAGACTGAACAAGAGTTTCGGGGAGGAAAAAAAAAAGGTTTATGAAAACCTCTCCTGACCCCAAACCACAAACTCCTGCACCAGACGTTTGCAAATGAACATTTCTAAATAGAGCGTGCAAACAAAAAGAAGCTGTCATGCAACACGACTCTCAAGGACTTAATGGAAATTGCTTCTTTTAGCTGAAAGAATAAATAATAATAATGATGATTAAAAAAAAAAAATCATGCAAACAATAGAAAGACCCCAGGCTGCTAAAATAAAAAAAAATAAAAAACAGAAAAAGAAGGAAAAAAACTGTTGCTGGAACTGCAGGAAGCTGGGGTGCTGAAACACAACACTGAACATGCCCAAAACAATATTTTGGTTTATAAAAATATTTAATATTTTAAAAACCTTTTTCTTTTTAAATGTCAATTCTAAACATTTAATTTTATTGCCTTTTGTTGATCTGCTACCTTTTATCTACTTAGCTCTTCACAATTAAAAAAAAAAAAAAAAGTACTAATTTTTGCATCCTTAACTGACTCTCATGAACTGAACCTGTCACAGCAATTAAAACTGACTCACTGTAAATGCTGCAAAATGGCATTTTTGAGGCCAAATTATATTTTATATCACCAATCAAAAATGCAATGCCATCACTGTCAAGACATTAATGTTGATCCTAAATGAGTCTAAATTGAAATGATTTCTGTCCACTTACTTCTTCAGATGCTGCCTGGCAGCAGGAATGTCAGACATGTCTTCGTTCAGAACGTACTTCTTGGTGCCGATGCAGTAATTTTCAATGTACTCAGGCCAGTTCAGCTGGCGGACGTCAAAGTTAAACATCTGAAGAAGAAGAAAAATCAAAAAGGTTAAGAAAAAGAGCTGATATTATGATGGATACTGTGAAATCCTGCTCACATCTCCAGAACAGGACCTTCTACTTTAAATATTTTCTATATTTCATGTGATTGCAGCTATATTATGCATATATAGAAAAAAAACACAATTAACCTTCATATAACTGTTTGAATATTCCAAATTCCTTTGATGAACAATGAGTTTTAGTAGCCAATATGAACAAAATAATTTATATTCAATCAGCTGCACTTGATGGAAGTGCAACTACGGAGTTCAGAAGGGCTGTATCTGGATAAGCCCACCTTCCTGTCCTCGGGGGTCAGCTGGCTCATCAGCATGCTCATGTTCTCAGAGTTCCACTCCCAGTCCTGGCTGCTGAAGTACTCCAGCAGGCTGATGGCCTTGTGCAGACGATTGAAGATGCGCATCATCCTGCAGTGAGAAACGCCACAGGTTACAAACCAGGCTGAACTTGACAGGTCAACAAGCACAAAACAACAGCGGCGGCTCTTACTGCGGCTTCTGTCCAGAGAGACGCAGGAAGAGGTCGTAGATGAAGGCCGGGAACTTGTGGCTGACCAGGATCCAGTACTGGTTGATCAGGTAGTTGGAGGTGATGTTGGCGTTCGGCCTGCGGAAAGCCTGCTCCAGGGGGTTCCTCTTGAAGGATGACATCACATGGTGCTCTGTGAAGCAACATACTGCATTTGTTATTCATGTTGATGAACAGGAAAATTTAAGTTGCAGCTCTGTAACTATTTTTGGCTCGTTAAAGCAGATGCATCAGTTTAGCCTCCATTATTGTTTGGATTTCAAATAAATCTCTTTGAAAAAGCATTTCTCCAAAAGCCTCGGTCGAGCATTATGTATTTATTTTTCTAATAATCCTGTGCCCAGCTCTGTGACTGACGCAGCGATAAGATGGACAAAGAGTGGGACTAGCATACCTCCTAAAGCTAACTCATGAAGAAAATAGAAACTATCAGCCACACACAGATTGTGGTTTCGAGGTGAGGATAATGACTTCCAGGAACCATGGCCGGCCTTTATAACAACACTGAGGCAGAGACTGGCCACTCAATGATTTCCCCCGCTGGGCAGGGCAGCCTACCCCTCCTCCCTCACCCACAATCCAGCAGCGGCAGATGTGGGAGGGCGGCCACGTGACCACAGACGTTACATCACACACTGCATGCAATCTAGGTCCTGTATTGGTCCGTTTCCATGGCAAAAGATGTGCTGTGGTTGCCGGGGCTGAGATGACCAGATCTGAGCCGACAGCCAGCTGTGGCCTGGATCCTTACAATCTGGTCGAGAGCATCACTGCTAACCTTGAGCCGCCTTTCCCGGGGCTGCGACAGCCACATCAAACAAAATAAAACTGAACAAAAAACAAGCTGCTGGTTCTATATTTTAGAAACGTTTGACGTCTCATTCTCTAGTTTTAGAACTGGCTTCATCACCTGGACCAGGGAGACGGCGATGCACAGCCCTCCTCCCCATGACACCGAGTTGCAGTGATGAGACCTAATCCTGCAACGAGCCATCTGGTAGGAATTTTCATGGCACGGGAAGCGGATTTGTTAATCTGAGGGTCCCTTGACGTTCTGCCAGTCGGATGGAAACTGATGACTTTCTTTTTCTCTCTTTACCTGCAATACCCCTGTGTTTTTCATAACATCTAAATTAAAAAGTGCACTAATATATAGGGGAATTTCTGCTCACATTTTCAGCTAAACGGTAAAAAACTCTCAGAGATGATGATGAAATTAAATGCATTAATTAAACATTTGAGGCTCTGGTAAAGAAGACTTCCCCGTGCATTACATATGAATTCTGTAAGGTTAATTCAGAGGTGTCAAACTGTTTCATTCTGGGATACATCATCACCATGGTAACCATTAAAGAGTCTTATTTTCTTTATTTTATAAAACCAGCTATGGTTTTACAAAATGCTTTTTTCTAATTGTTTTTTTTAACCAATTCCTGGACTCAGTAGTAAAAAAAATAAAATAATAATAATTATAAAAAGCAATTGTCATAAAATTTCAATTTTACAAAAATTGCTACTTTTATCATAATTTTGAGGCTTTTAATATGAAAATCACAAATTTTTCAAGTATAATCCCAAATAAAAAAATATGAAGTAATTTTGTCATAAAATGGTGCATTTTACAGTTTAATTTTTAATTTGTTTTGGAAGAAACTAAATTTTTCGCCATAAAATACTAATAAAAAAAAAACAAAAAAACAACTAAAATCATGATCTTTAACATAAAATTGAGACATAAAATCAAATTAAAAAGGGGGGCCTTTTTTAAAAAATAAAATAAAAAAGCTATTTTTGTGGTAAAATTGTAAAATTTAAAAGATCAAGACTTGAGACTAATTTTTAATCGCACAACCACAAAAGTTACAAAACTGTGACTTAAACTTAAAATTACATTTTTTTTTGTTGTTGGAAAATATAAACTTGTATAAACTGCAACATTTTGATATAAAATCACAACAAATTTTGTGCAATTTCAACTTTTTCCCCTTAAAAAATATAATTAAAAAAATTACAATAAAAAAACAGTTATTTTACAAAAATTGCAGGTCTTGACAAAACATTTTAACTTTTTGTTTTAAAATCTTCTTCAAATGTTGCTAAATCATGACTTTTTGACATAAACCAGCTGCTCTCCACCTCAGTTATTCTACTTTTTGAATCAAGCGCTGAATCAAACAGTTGCATTGAAAGTTGCTCAGAAATTTTCTTCTTATAAGTTTATATTTGTTTTTGTACACTCTCGAGAACCAGATAAAATGAAGCGGCAGGCCGGATTCAGCCCATGGTTTTGAGTACGAGACCTGGGTTAAGTAGATTGAAGTTTTGGACGAGTATTTGTCAGGTGTATTCTTTCTGTAATGTGCAAACCAATTCAAAAATCCACAATGCATCATCCTATGACGTGTGGGCTGATGGTTTTGCTACCAGCTTCACGTAAAGTCTGTCATGCAAGATGGCTCAAGGATCTCAAAAATAGAAACTTTTAGCAGAAGGAATTAAAGAAAATCTTTATAAAAATAAACAAAAAAGCAAGACCTGAAAGACCCGTTTGTCTTTTTCTTTGTGGTTGGGGGTTACCACGATGTTCCATGTATCCACTAAGTTATTTTTTATTTGTTTTTGCCCTTCCTGATACAAGCCTCCCCCATTATTTTTTGAGTTTTGAGACCAGCACCAGGAGTGGCCGGGCAGTGGAGGGAACGTGGAGTTCATCGTGCCGCCCAGGGACACTTTGGCATGTGACGGGCTGGGGATTGATCCAGTGACCTTCTGGGTGGAGTGGAACTTGTGACTCTACCAGCATCACTGTTCAAATAGAAAAATAACCCTCCTACATGTCCAGCTTGGTTAACAAAGACACAGTTGGGTGCTTTTTGTGCATTATATCATTACTCTCAATGTATTTTTAATCAATTCTCATATCACATAGACAGAATAGGGAAAGTCAGCTAAGATCAGCTAAATTTATACGTTTGTTTTGACGTACAGACTGCAGTCTTTCTGTCCAAAATTTATGTTTATGTGGGGAGGGGGGGGTATACACAACCTGAAGACAAAAAGGATCATACGCATCAACACAACTCTGTTCAGCTTCTGTCCAGCAGGTGGCAGCTTCTCTCCACCTGAGGTCTCCACCAACCAGCGCCGCATCAACACCGGCTTATTGATCTGTGTTGATCAAAGCAACGAGAGGCGACAGCATGGCAGGATGCCGACAGGAGCAGACCAAACAGCTCTATAAACGTCTGCCTGCAGCGACGGGTTTCTATTACTTTTAAACGTGCCAAACGGTGTACTTACCTATCTCTCCCCAGTGGAACGGGTTAATGCCCCCGGTCGTGCAGTTATACACCAGGGCTGTTTTAGGTCTGCAAGAAATGAGAGAAGCAGGTCGTTAGGATGGCTTATCAACATCTATAAAGATGTAGGGTTGTAAAAGGCAGCTTTTACATTCAAACGAGCCTCTTACCAGAGCTGAACCTTTAACAGACTTTCCACTGTTGAGGTGGATAATAAAAGAGATCCAACAGAACAGAGGTTTCTGTTAATGTTACACCTCTATGCCTTTATATTTGGCAGATTAAGAATAAAATGGGGTGACTATCCAGTATATTTATTTTCCATCTCCTTGTAGTCGAGGTTGAACCATATTTTTTCCCCACATTGTTCTCAGAGAGGAGTACTTGACCCAGATAGTTCAGTGGAGTAGTGAAGAAGACATTTCCAACAAACCTGTCCTAATGAGGGAGAGCTGCAGCCGAAACGGACTCCACAGTTCGACTCGTTTGCTGCTCACAAATTTAATTTACTTATTTCTAACGACTTCTGGGTACATCCTTTATGTTAGATGTCTTCATTGCCCGAATATGTGTCATATTCATTCTTAAATCATCTGTTTTTCCTCACGTTTTCATCAGATATGTAACGTTTACCTCCCCAACATCGATGTTTTAAACCTGCTACAGTCATTTGAGTATACCAGGGGTCTTTCTCTAGCAACTGTTTAAAAATATCCTTTACCACTTAAACTCTTTATAAGGATGCTATAAAAGCACTTGTGCATGATTGTTACTGTGGTGACTCTACGGCAGCAGGTGCTGTTTGAGGACGCCTTATGAGGAGGATTTAGTTGAACAAATTTCCCATTTTTTAAGTGTCAAGAAGAGGAAAAAAAAGAGTTTTATCCTAAACAAACAACAACCTTGTCTCCTTTTGCAGATCCTACCACAGTGATGTTGTCCTTGCTCTTCTGCCGGTGTTACACTGAGTCCTGCATGGGTGCCGTGAAATGCGTGCAACGTTCAGCACATGAATGCAGGCGCAAAAGCCACATGAACTCTGATATCTTCTGTCTGATCTAGGACCACATGCTGAAGTGACACACGACTAAATAGATCTGCAAAAGCTGTGATGAAATGTGGTATTATCCACCTTGGGATAAACAAATTGGGGTATAGTTTCCCTCAGCCGGGTAGTGTAGTCGTCTGTGTCTGTTACTTCATCATCAACTCAGATGAGATTTTACCTGTAAAGTCTCCCTCTTCCCTAAATCCAGTCCTAACCCCCATTACTGTGGATACCATGCGGCTGAGACTGGATTTTTCAGTAAAAAAAAAGGACCCCTGGTTCAGACGTGTGACCATTAAAAACAGCTCCAAATATCTCTCTCTCTCTTTTTTTTTTAAACCAATAAACCACCATATTTTTATTTCCATCTCTCAACCTCTGCAGCATCCATTTACTTTTTAAACATTTTTATTTCTCTTACCAATACTTTTACACACAAACCTTTTTTCTCCCCACACAGTCAGACTTTAGCTTCAGTTCCCTTCAGAGTTCTGTCCGCTCACCTGTGCACAGCGGTGTACCAGCCAGCAGCCAGGGTCAGGTTGATGACCACATCCACGGGGATCAGATCCGCCACCGCGTCATTGTTGGCCCTCATTGTGCGCAGGATGCCCTTTCCTGCCTGATGACAGAACGTCAACTTGTGAACTCCAAGGCTGATCTATACGACAAAGAGCTGCAAGTGTCAAGGGAGGCGTGTTTACTTACAGCTATAAAGACTCCGCTTGGTCCGTTGAAGTTGTCGATCCAACCCTGAGGTGCAAGAAGAACACAGAAAGCCCTTAGGGAGTCGTTCAGAGAATCGATGACAGCGGAGATGGTGAGTTATAGATTCATTGACAGCAGATGTGCGGTTGGTAGGGGATATGTTACTTCCTGTGGTGGCGGGAGGCAGGGTAGGATGGGTGGCAGTGATTGTCAGCCTCAATAAGACACCATTAAAAATGAATGAAACCCCTGCTGGAAGACTGCTGTAGTTGCTAATGCGGAACTGAGAGCTCCATGTGTAGTCAGGGTTGAGTCTAATAATAAGCTGTGGTGCAGATAAGGTACAGAGGAGAAGAACAGGCCGCTGGTGTTTACAAAATCGCAGACTGACAGAGCGTTGCCGCATATTGTGGTCAGACCCAAACATAAATAAGCTGTCCCCATCCAGTCTCCTCACAGAGCCCGCTGGCACGACCTGCCAAGGCGATTGCATGGCCAAGCGTGAGTGAGGCCCTTTGAAGAGCTGCTGCCACGCTGAGCTTACAACTGCAGGCCAAGCAGAGCCAGGAACTGCCATCAGTGCACAAACACAGAGCTCACACTTCCTGAGTCCACGTAAACAAGTACTTCCTCCAGTTGTTCTGGTATTTTGCAGCATCCAAGTCTTTCTGATCACCTTCATTTTACAAAGAGGCTCCAAGCAAGAGGAGAGACTTAGGTCTTCCTTTTCTGTTCTCTCTGCTCTACAATTTAGTTCAGAACTGAAGCAAAACACAATGGTCACAAAGAGAGAAAACTATAGAATATTCAAAAGACATATTGCTATCGGGAGCACCGTCACTTTTGATTGCCGTCAATTCAGAGTCTAATGTACTGCGAATCAAAACCCAAAATCTGAGATAAAGAGATCAAGTCACCAAGTCGTTAACTCTGCATTTATCAGCAGAGGTTTGGTACTCTGACGTCGACCTATAAAGTGCTGAGTTATTCAGCAGCCAATGAGCTACTAGATCTCAGCTATGTACCACCTCCTCTGCTGTTGATTGACATTCATTTCAGCATTTTACCCAAAGATATTGATTATAAGACGAGACCACCCGAGCCGAGGGAAGTCAACATTTTGGATATTCTTGGCACTTTTAAGAGATATTTAAGGACCAACTCAAGTTCTAGCTGCAAAATATATTAGAGATGTCTGCAGCAGCAGGGCCAGATAGCCAGAAAACAGCTTAATAACTGAAAGAACACACTGGTCAGCTTTTGTTCTTTACTCCTTCGCAGAGTTAGGACAGTGGCCGTCACACCAACTGCTCAACATGTCTCCTGCCCTGTGATTTAGGCGCCCGTGGCCTCGGCGCCCATGGCCTTGGGCCCGGCGGCAGTCTGACTTCATTGAAGACGACTGGGCTGAAAACACAGCTCTTCAGCACAAATGTTTACCAGTTTACTTGAACTCTGGATCACTTTAAATCAAGGCCACGGGGGAGCAGCACTGAGCCTGGCAGAATTAAATTGATCAATATCTTATTTCTGTCGGTTTTGCTGCTGTGGGAAGACTTATGATGACCAAAGAATTTAGAAACCATGACGGGGTCACTCGTAGGTGTCAACCATGTTGATTGGCATTTAACAAAAACAGCAGGATGAGCCGTTAAGGCTCCATGTTGAGACCACAAATCGTGTTTTGCAAATCTTATCTCATGTTAATCACCTACAACAGTAAGCAATTATCACGTTACAGCACCTACACCGCAGCGCAACATGATTAATCATGGCAGTTTAGCAGTGCAGGAGAAAAAGGAGAAAGCTGACTGCTGGACTCACTGGGAAAGGCTCCTGCCAGCTGGCTCCCACTATGGAGGGTCTGATGATGCCAATGTTGAGCTTATCCTGCTCCTGCTGCACCACATACTCAGCCAGGGCTTTGGTGTAGGTGTAGGTGTTGGGCCGGTCGCCGATGAGCCGCGGCGTGATGTCCCGCACGATGCCATCATCCATCCACCTGGAGTCAGGTTGAGAGGCCAGTCAGAGAAATAAAACGCAGAGCTGACAAAAAGAACTATAAATGGGATGTAACTACACGGTTTCTGAGACAGCATCTATATTTATTGTGGTCGTTTCTGTCAAAACTGTGCTGCAGGAAAACTTTACACCGCACTTAAAAAGATGAGGGCTTTTTTGCACCGTCAAGTGATTTACTCTAAAGAGTCTGCTTTTTATTCCATTTTTTTTTAAACACTACTTTTACTGGGGTTTCTGTCACTTTAACTATAAAACAGACAAGATGCTGTGCCAGAGGAGGCTTCAAAATAAAAGCACCAACTAAAACCCAACATCAAAACAGAAAACCTCAAGAAAATCTAAATTAGAAATATCTCTCTCTCTCTCCGTCTCTATATATATACACACACATATATATACACACATACATGCATATATATGTATGTATGTATGTATAAGGTGTGCACCAGTACATATATCTGTTCTGAACCGAACACATGTATCGAAAAGATACAGAATTTTTTATTTATTTTAACAACTTGTCTTCTGACGATGCGCTCTGTGTTGACAGCTCAGTGGATCTGCGTTCGACTACTCCATCTCGGCGCATTGTCAAGCGCAGATCCACTGAGCGCCTCCCACATTGAAGATAGTGAGACTGAGCCATTTCTAAACTGGAGGTGTTGCCGACAACAGGAAGCTCTTTTT
This sequence comes from Arrhamphus sclerolepis, assembly GCA_037176975.1. Lineage (NCBI taxonomy): Eukaryota > Metazoa > Chordata > Actinopteri > Beloniformes > Hemiramphidae > Arrhamphus > Arrhamphus sclerolepis. Next base: position 8,448,476 of record JBAMYA010000016.1, read on the forward strand.
TTTCAAATTACTGTAAATCTTCAACTGTTTGTGCTATCGACGTAATTCCAACGGATTCTGAAAGCTGAGAAGCACAGCTTTGCGCTGTTATTTAAGCAATATTAAACTCAAGGTTGTGCTATTGTGCTCAATGTCAGCACTGGTGTGATTCGGTCGTAGGCACAAGGCCACAGGAATCACACCAGTGCTGATATGCAGCACAACAGCACGACCTTGAGTGTGATATTGATATTATACAAAAGTTCTACAAGCGCATTTTATTAGTTAACAGTAATAAGCGACGAGAGATTATGATTGGTTTATCATCATTAATTTAGCTCCACCGACACAACTAGTTCCGCAACTACAAGGCTGTTGCCAGGCAACACATGAACATTTCCGACACACAAACTTGCTACTCTGTGTCTGCATTTTACCGAGTGTTCGACCATGGACCTGAAGGTTGGTGTTCGAGCCCTAGTTCCTCCTGGGTACACTGAAGTGTCTTTGGGCATGACACTGAATCCCCAGTTGCTCCCAGTTGCCTGGCCAGCGCCATTATATGGCAGCTCTGTCAACAACCGGTGTGAATGTGAGTGTGAATGGGTGAATGCTTACAGTGTAAAGCGCTTTGGCGCTGTAGAATTACAGTTGTAAAGCGCTATATAAGTGCAAGACATTTACCATTTTGACATAAATGGCAACTTACGCTTCTACAGCGCCAAAGCACTTTACAGCGTTGACATTCACACACCAGAGCTGCTGTACAACGGCGCTGGACAGACAAGCGGGGACACTTTGGTGGACGCAGGAGGGACTAGGGCTCGAGCCACCAACCTTCAGGTCCATGGCCACTGAGCCACCTTCCCCTAACAGTCCTGACTTCTGTAGAACTTCACCTTTTTAATGTAAAAATTCACAATTTTTATTTTTTTCTATTTCTTGATATGGAACTGAGAATCTCACAAAATCGCATCTTTTTGACCTAAAATTGTTTCTTTTGACAGTGAAATTTCCACTAAACAATCATTTTTGCAGAAAGTTGGAAGAATACAACAGCAGAATTTCATATTTGGTAAAAGCGGTTTTGTATTTAAACTTTTGAAGTCTTTAGAGCTTCCCTTCAGTTGAGATCGGATGTTCAAAGTAGCGTTAAATTTTTAATAAGTTACAATTTTTGGATCCACAGTTACAAAAGAAATTATAAAATTTCTCTTCCAAATTTGTTCATTCATAAAAGCTGTAATTTGTGAAATGTTATTTCTAAATATTAGAAATTCAGAATGTTTAGCTGAAAATTTGTGAGTTCATTTATCTGCAATTTCTGCAACTAATTACTTTTGAATTTCCATGTTTCTAAAGTCACAAATTCGTGCAATTTCATAAAGAAAAAAATTCTGAGTTTAGTGAGTTGACAATGTAAAAAAAACGGATATTTTTCATTCTTCTAATCTCTTTTTTTAACCGATAAAATTTCATCAAATTGCGAATTTCGCTTCAATTTTATGAATGTTAAAAGTTAAAAAGTCAAAAATTGAGTTTTTTCTTTTTACAAATAAAACTTCATTAAATTGTTTGAAAACTTGGCTTGTGCTTTTTAAAGGTTTAAAAAGTCAGAAATTGCCAGTTTTCTTTTGTAAATATTTAAATTCAAAATTCCTTTTTTTCTTAAGTAGGTAGGATTTCTGAGTGTCCGTGAACGCTCAGAGCCAAGCCCCGCCTCCACTCGGCCGGCTGCTGAGAAGCTGCGTTCACGGACTTTTTTTTTTTAAGAGTTTGAAAGTTGTGACGGAGGGAAGACGAAGCTGAAAAACCGGAGGACCGAAGAACCAGAGTCACACTGACGGCAGAGCTTGGAGGAGCCGGGGGGAAGGCATGGGCTGCGGCCACAGTAAGGTGAGAAACGCCCGCGGGTCTCCGGGGCGAAAACAGCGGGGAGCCGGTAGAAATCTAACCAGGTTTGAGACGCAGGCAGTCGGCGAAGCTGCCGCCGCGGTCCGGGGCCGGAAGGAGCTCCGGTGAGCGGGACTCGCACCGTTTGACTGCCCGCTTGTCGCGGCTTATTTGAAGATAAGAACCGCGGGGCCAGATGGGGGATTTGTGTCCGTGAGAAGAACTGCAATGAAAGGACGGTGAAAGTTTCTGAACATCTGTTTTTAATCGGACTCAGTTTGAATCTGAGCGTTTTCCCACTGATGTTTCTCCTGAACTTAACGGAGCAGGGCCGCTCCGAGCTGGCCGGAGGCCCGGGGCCGGCTCCTGTCTGGAGGCCCGTGGCAATTTGAACTTTTTTATTTTTTGAGATTTACAACGAGAACAAAAAAGAATTTCAGACTTTGTAAATGCACAAAATTGAAAGCAAATGTTTCAAACTTCATGAACTTGCAGATTTACCAGTAAAAACCTAAACTTGGTGATTTGCAAGAGAAACTCTGTTTTGCTACTTTACTTGACAAACTCATTCATTTGGAAGCAAAACTCGATTTTTTTTTATTTAAACTGTGAATTTCTGACTTTAGAATCTCACAAATTTGCTAAATAAAATCCAGAAAGAAAAAAAAATGCAAGTTACAACTTTTCCAAATGAACTAATTCGGAAATGAAATTTAAGATTATTTTTGAAACTGTGGATCCAACAATTGTGACTTTTATAAACTCATAACTTTGCAGGTGATAAGTGAGATGATATGGATTTTCTGAATACCGCTTTTGAAATATTGTCTTTATAAACTCTAGAGATTGTCACCTAATAAACTTAGAAACTATAAATTTACAACAATAAACTTATATCATAACTTTGTTAATTTACAAACATGACTTTTGTAAATGGACATTTATAAATGTGCACATTTGGAAGAAAAAAATCTGAAACTACGTGAGTTAAACTTGAACATTAGGACAAAAGTTGAGACTTTGACCCAAAAAAAAACCCAGACTGTGGTCTGACCGAGGCTATGTCGTGTGCTACAGAGCTACAGAGCTACAAGGCTACAGAGCTACAAGGCTACAGGCTGCAAGGCTACAGAGCTACAAGGCTACAGAGCTACAAGGCTACAGGCTGCAAGGCTACAGAGCTACAGGCTACAAGGCTACAGAGCTACAAGGCTACAGAGTTACAGGCTACAGAGCTACAAGGCTACAGAGCTACATGCTACTGGCTGCAGCCTGGAAACGAGTCTGGTGTCCAACATTGATGTTTTTGTGAATCTTCTGGTTTGGCGGCAGGTTTTCCTCATTTCCTCAGCTGGTGCAGTTGGTGGTAAATACCGTCATGATCTAGGTCAGAACTGGTATCTTGGTCTTGGGTCCTGGTTTCTTGATCTTGGGTTCTGCAGCAGTGGTGGTCTTGGGTCCTGCTTAGTTTGTACTGGTTGTAAATAAGTGCTATATAAATAAACCGGATTAAAAATTGAATTGAACTGATGTCTTGTGGTCCTCTGGTTATTGATAAAGACTCCTTGTGGTCCAAGCAGAGGTCTGTGTCTGCCCGCAGCCTCTAGTGGTCGGTAGAGGGACAGCAGCCTCTAGTGGTCGGTAGAGGGACCGCAGCCTCTAGTGGTCGGTAGAGGGACCGCAGCCTCTAGTGGTCGGTAGAGGGACCGCAGCCTCTAGTGGTCGGTAG
>JBAMYA010000016.1:8452176-8463398 GCA_037176975.1 Arrhamphus sclerolepis
AGGGACCGCAGCCTCTAGTGGTCAGTAGAGGGACCGCAGCCTCTAGTGGTCAGTAGAGGGACCGCAGCCTCCTGAGTCAGACTCATTGATCTCTCCTGATCGCTGGTCCCAGACATCAATCGGTACATTTCCAGTTTGAGCCGGTTCAGAATCTACTCAGGAATGTTTACGTGCAGAGACATCATGAAAACACTGAAGGAGGACAACAATCGTTAGAGGAGGACGGCGTGACCTCTTTAAAGCCAGTCATGCAGGCTCGGTGTTATTGATCGCTACTGATTGGTATTCTTGAGTGTTTTTCCAGACAGCGGCGGCCTGATCAGATCCTGATCAGCTCATGTGGTCGTTGATCTCCTGACATCGATCAGTCCTGCTGTCTGTGCTTCAGAATGAACTGATCATCCAGGTGTTGAGTTGAAAACCCCAGTGGGCGGGGCCAAGGTTGTTGCGTAACAGTAAAGCCGAGTAAATCTTCGATTAGCCGAGAATAGAAACCAGCTCAGAGTCCTGAGCTGCGGCTGGAGGTCTGGTGGATTTAATGGAATTAAATTTAGTCCCAAAGCGTCTGCAGTCGCTCGCTCACTCGTCTGTAAGCTGTTCTGCTGACAGGAAACGTTTAATCAAACACTTTCAGGGAGATGACGGGCGGATGGTGGCAGGAGTTCCTCAGGGCTCCATGTGAGGACCTGAGTCCGTGAGGCGATGACAAACTTCTAACTAGAACATTTCTGAGGAAACTCTAACACGACTCTAACTTTAGTGCCACACAAAAGGTTTAAATTACATAAAAGTTTCAGTTCTAAGAGCTGTGATTTTAAGTTAAAATGTTGCAAAACATTTATGTTTGAAGTAAATAAAAATACATTTGGTTGTGAAACTCTGAAGGTAACGATTTTCATGAAATGAGATTTTACGACAAAATGTTATTTTAAAAGAAAAACTTATATCTCAACTAAATTATTTTTTTTCATGAGGTGAAAAATTAGTTTTTTTTTTTTTTTAATTTGCAATTATACAAGAATATTTTTTTATACAAAAGCCACAATTTTTTTGACATTTGAGATTTTATGACAAAATTTCACATTTTCTTAAATCTTTTTCAATTTTCAAAAGAAATTTTTATTGTAACAAAACCTTTGTAATTTTACAACATAGCTTTTCTTTTTTTCCTCTTTTACCAAATTTTTTTTTAAACTTTTTAAAATATTTTTGGATTTATGAGATAAAATGACTTTTAGTACAAAACCCCAAATTTTATGATAAAAATCTAAAGTTTTGTTTTTCTGACAGAAAAACATCTTTTTAATATTATTATTATTATTGTTGTTGTTTTCTGAGTCCAGGAACGAGCAGGAAATCTGAAAACGTAGCTTGTTGAGAAAATGGTCAATAACTGTGCCCTTCAATGGTAACCATGGTGATGAAGTTGCCCTTTAACGGTAACCATGGTGACAAAATTGACTTTGACACCCGTTTTCCACCACGTCTCCTCAGCAGGCGAAGGTTTCAGAGCTTACGCTCGTTTCTGTGGTCCCTTGATGGCCCGCGGGTTCTTCAGTCCCACATTTAAAGGGGACTTCAGAGTCGGAGGATTCTTCCAGGTGTTCTGATGATGGTTCCTCCTGAAGTCCAGACTGCTCACGTCTCCATGACAGAGAACAGACCAACGTGGGTTTGAACGAGACGCTTGAGAAAGATGAGGAGGCTCGTAGTTCTTACCTTTTGACTGCACCCGTGACCTTTGACCTGATTAAGTCAACTGTTGAACGCAGGAGCCAAATAAAACAGGAAGTTGACCAACAGATCAAACGGTGAAGGAGGAAGTGGAACTTAGACTTCAGCCTTCAGTGTATCAGTCAGAAACTCATGAACATGTTGGTCTGGGGGGTTCATGCTCTTTTGACCTTTTTAACGATGCCAGCTCATTTGGGAAAAAAGAGAAACACTTGGAATGGCTGTTTTGTTGGAGCTTCAGCTCCACCTGAAGCTCCGCAGGTCCCCTGACCTCCGAGAATCATTTACATTTTTATGAATTCCTTTACAGCTGATGTCATGTGACTGATGATTTCACATGTGTCTTGTGACCGTTGCTTCGGTGCATCCTGCAGATCTGCAGCCTGGTGACATCACAAGACCAAAGCAGCTGCAGCGACCTCTGACCTCTAATGACCCAGCAGGTGATTGATTAGGGTGATTGATTTCTGACTTCAAAATTTGGGTTCTGGTGAAAGTTTAACCAGGTTTTTGCTTCACCTCTGAAAGAGTTAAAGAGCTGCAGAGGAAATGCAGCCTCTAGTGGTCGGTAGAGGAACTGCAGCCTCTAGTGGTCAGTAGAGGAAACGCAGCCTCTAGTGGTCAGTAGAGGAAACGCAGCCTGTAGTGGTCGGTAGAGGAGCCGCAGCCTCTAGTGGTCGGTAGAGGAAACGCAGCCTCTAGTGGTCAGTAGAGGAAACGCAGCCTCTAGTGGTCGGTAGAGGAGCCGCAGCCTCTAGTGGTCGGTAGAAGAAACGCTGTGTTGAACTTTTTTTGACAGAACCAATCACCACTGTGATTGGTTCTGGGTCCTGGGTCGGTCTGGGAGGTCCTGGGTAGACCTGAACCAGCTATCTTCATGGTTACGTAACCAACTGTTTGTGCAGCAGTTAAAGGCGCCGTGAAGCTGCTCTGGTCTCCAGAAGTTCTGCTTTAAGGACTCTGAGGTCAGTCAGAGCAGATCCAAAGGAGCTTCTGGTAAACGTTTAACGCGGTTGAACTCTGCGTGGAGCTCCAGAGGAAGGCTGCAGCGCAGTGAGCTGCTCCTCCTGGTCCACAAACAGGACGAGAGTCTAAACTGGACCAGTGTGCTGAGGAGTACCACAAGGCCCCGAACCAGGACCTCTGTTTCCTTAATCCCACGTTAACACACAAGTCAGTTTATGTGCAGATGATCGTCTGATTCCGAGATCTTTTTTGTTTTGGGAAGAGGTTAGTCGTTTATTTTCTTTTTTTGGAGATAAATTGCTTCTCTTCAGCAGAAAAACCACTAAAACCAGTGCTGTCTTATTTTCTGTTAAATCTGAAACTTCAAACATTTCAACTGATGATCCACAATTGAAAAATTTTATTTTTCAACACAAATAAAATTTTGATTTTTTTAAAGTTAAAAAGTCTAACATTTCTAATTGCATAATAAAAAGTCTTGATTGTTCAAAAAAAAAAGTCTTTTCTGATTTTTGAAGTTTTTACAAACAAAGTTACCCCCCCCCCCCCCAAACAAAAAACAAACAAACAAAAAAGTTGTGATTTTACATGAAAAAAGCAAACTTTAGGATTAGAAAAAGAATCTCGATCTTGTAAAGATTGCGACATTTACAAACTTTTATGACAAAAATTCACTTTTTCTTTTAAATGTAAAAAAAAATGCGATTTTGAGGAATTCAGCATTTTACAAGGACATTAGATTGTTTTACAGAGAAGTAGACTTCCTGGAATTCTGGGAAATCAGACAACAAAGCTGTTTAAGATATTTAGAACAAGAATAACCGGTCCTGTAACGGTAACCATGGTGATGATGTGGCCCTTTTAATGGTAACCATGGTGATGATTTGGCCTGGGATGAAATAGGTTGATGCCCCTTATTTATGCGTTTAAATCTTTGATTAGTTCCGAGTGAGTTTCATAAAGTTCAGTTTCATGCGGCCCCGCCCTCTGAAGGTTCAAACTGGCCAATGGGACGGCAGTATGGTGTGGTTTTTGCTCAGAGACGGGGTGATGAGGTCGCTCTGCTCTGATTTATGGCCCTTTTAAAAAAACGCAGACTGGAGCACATGCTTCACACCACCACCTCCTCCTCCCACGAGGGGTTAAACTGATCTGCCGCCACGCCGCCAGGCTCCGGTCCACGTCGGCGTGTTTAGGCCAGAGATATTTATTGTTTAGAGAGAGAGGCAGGGCTGCGCTTGGGCGGGACTGTTTGGCCTCGCTGTGATTCAGCCATGACGGGTTGTGAGGTAATGCAGCTGAGAGTTGTTTGGAGGACATGCCTGAGCTGGTGTCTGGGCCGCACAGATCCGTGGGTGGAGCCGGGTCTTTGTCAGGACCCGGTTCAGCAAAGTTCACCTCTGAGTTGGGCTGAACCATCCGTCACTAACGGTGTTTACATTCCACACGTTAAAGACATTAATCTGGTTCTCCTCAGGTTGGAAGCAGAACCAAACATGAGGTGTCAAACTGTTGCATCCTGGGCCATGTCCTCACCGTGGACAGCGTTAAAGGGCCACGTCCTCACCGTGGACAACGTTAAAGGGCCACGTCCTCACCGTGGACAGCGTTAAAGGGCCACGTCCTCACCGCGGACAGCGTTAAAGGGCCACGTCCTCACCGTGGACAACGTCAAAGGGCCACATCATCACCGTGGTTACCGTTAAAGGGCCACGTCCTCACCGTGGACAACGTCAAAGGGCCACATCATCACTGTGGTTACCGTTAAAGGGCCACGTCCTCACCGTGGACAGCGTTAAAGGGCCACGTCCTCACCGTGGACAGCGTTAAAGGGCCACGTCATCACCATGGTTACTGTTAAAATATTTTTTTATGGCAAAAATGCACCATATTTGTAATTTGTACGTCTTGTCCTTTTTTTGTGATTTTAGAAGTAAAAAAGGGATTTTAGAACAAAAGCCTAAGTTGTCTGATAAAAATCTCAAATTTCACAAAAAAATGTCATAAAATAGATATAAAATAGAATAATTGCGAAATTCCAAAACGACATTTTGGTTTTTGAAAAATGTAAAATGTCAAATTTTGCAATGTCACATTAAAAAAAAGTGAATAAATTGAGCTTTATTAAGCTACTGAGACTTTTGTACTAAAATCTCCTATTTTTTTCTTGTAAAATCATAAGTTTGAATAAAAATTCATTTTAAAAAATTTTGTGGTCAAATTGCAAAGTTTTAAAAGTGAATAGACTTTTTTTCCCACAAAATCTTAACTTTTTCACTGAAAATTCGAACATTTCTGGGGGAAATTAATTTCTGTCGCGCCCGTTTACGATGAGTCATCTCGGGGCGCTTCAGAAACCCGGAGCGTGACCCCCCCGAGCACGTGCTCGTACTGGACACGCAAATCTCAGTTTTGGTTGCAGTTTTTTTCGGTACAGTACAGGAACAAAAACACAAAACGTAAATGTGCTTATTGTTTATAAGGAACTTTTGTAAACTAAGCATTTACACATTTTAGTCAAATTATTCTCAAAAACAAAATATGAAAATGAAACATAGAATCCTTTAGTAAAGTGCTGCCTGGTGCTAAATTCAGTGAAAGATTCTCAAATGAAAAAAATTAATAACAGAAGCTTTTCAGTAAATAAAATATTTCCAAATGAATGAAAAATCTATTAAATCAAACTCCGGAACTAAAATCGCGTCCGCTTGTTCGTGGAGGTTAACAGACTGGTTCCATGTTTGAAGTACGCTTGGATGATGCTGCTTCAAGTGAGCCAGATGTTGCAAGTTCTTCTCGACTCCGTCACTTTGGAGACACGCAGTCGTATCCATGGAGACCTCCCCTGGCCAGCCGAGGAGGACCTGGATCCTTCCACGCGGTACGTCCAGCCGGGGAAACCCGTCCCCTCGGGTGAAAAGAAGGTCCTGGTCTGTCCCCAGGTAGACAAGGAGACCTGAGCTCAGTGCAGGGTCCTCCCAGGGTTGGCAGAGGGGTTGCAGAGCCCAGGACTGGAACTGAGGAACTTAGGAAAAGATGTGGGATAAAAATATTAATAATAAAAACAAATTCAGATCTGCACTGATCATTTTAAATCATTATTAAAATCACACTGGTTTTCACTGGTTTTTCGAGAACGGAGACGGAGAACGAGAGGAGAGTGGAAATGGTGAATGTTTAGAGGTTTTTACGGGGTTTTTATGGTCTTTACATGTCTTCTTGCTGTCTGTACTTTCAGAGTGAAGTGAAATATCAGTAAAATATCATCCTGAGAAAAACTCTGGACTTTTATCAGCAGAAGAAGAGAAATCAAAAAGGTCCAGGCAAACACAGCTGCTGCTGCTGTGTTATAGTTGAAATTTAATTTTTGTCGTCTCAAAAGCTCTGGATGTGGTCTTCTACAGTGTTTAGAAAGACAAAACTTGCTGAAAATGCATTAAAAAAAAGTTATTTCACACAGTTTAAAGAATCTATATCATATAAAAATGACATTTTCTTGAGAGATTTCAAAAGTTGAATTTATCCTGAAAAAAATGGGGAACAGAATTAACTTAAGACATTTGCAAAATATTAATAGCCAGCTAACGTTACGTAATATATCGGTAGCTTAAGTTAACTGGGCCCAGTGCCAACATTTATTTATGCTAATATTTACTCAGTTGTGCTGTCTGATTTATTTATCGTTTGTTTTTACATTCAGCTTGAAAAAGTCCTTTTCAAGTGGCCATTCAGCAAATAAATAGTAAACAAATAGTTTGTAAAAGTAAAATCTGAAGTCAAGTGTCATTGACGCCGCCACATTTTGACATAAAATTACAATTGTACCTGTTTATATAACCTCAACTTTTTTGTCCTAAAATTCCAAACTTTTGTTGTAAAAAAAAGAAAAAGTGATTGTTACAAAAATCATGAGTTGATCAACTTTTTATTGTAAAATCTTCTTCAATGGTTTTGTAAATCCTGACTTTCTGACAATAACCAGCTGTTCCAGTTAGGACTTTAGGATGGTCTTTAAGTGGTGGGCCGGATCTGGGCTGCGGGCCTCGAGTTTGACACCCAGCAAAAACTGAATTAAAAATGCAGAAAAACTAAATAAAAGAAAAAAAACAGTTCTGGTGGTTTACTGGTCCGAACCCTTCAGGTTTCTGTCAACACAATGCTAAGAGGGAAAGACATCAGCAGTGGTCTTAGAGGAGCAGTTATTGCTGCACATCAGTCTGGAAAAGTTTTTGAAACTGCAGTTGTTGCGTAACGCTGGAAGAAAAGAGGGAGAGTTTCAGCTTCAGCCATGTGGAGACTAATGAGACGCTTTCATAACAGCCTCTCTGCTCCAGTTTAACAGCCGGACCTGGACCTGGACCAGGACTTGAGACCCAGATCCACACCAGAACTGTGTGTCCTTGTTCCTGATGAAAAGTACATCATTGCTGGTTTATAGTGAAAATGATATTCATCACTTTTATGTGACGATTGACGGTTGGGTTTCTGATCAATCAGGGACGTGGACTTAAAAACACACTACGGAGCGTTTCAGTTTGGAAAAGTTTACTGATCTCAGGAACACTTATCTGGATCTGATTCTTGGGGATGTCAAACTCTTATTTCCACCTGGGCCACGTCATCACCGTGGTTACCGTTTGAGGGCCACGTCATCACCGTGGTTACCGTTTGAGGGCCACGTCATCACCGTGGTTACCGTTTGAGGGCCATAAAATTGAGGCTTTTGTACTAAACTTAAACGTTTTTCATGTATAATTGTGAATTAAAAACAAAAGTTGAATTGTTTTGCTAAAAAAGAGCCAAATTTTGTCGTAAAATTTCAGATTTCTTATTTATTTAACGACAACCAGAGGTGCGTTCCGATATCCACACTTCAGTGAGTACACTTAAACGCAGGTCTCCACACTTAGCCGCTGAACTCCAAACCGCGTAGCTAATGGTCGGCTTACTGGAAGTTACGATCATGAGTACCGCCTCGGCTCGTCACCTGCCAGAAACTTGAACAGTGAACCAGAGAAATACTGGCAATTATTAACCTGTAAAACCACAAAACTTAGATCTGTAAAGTTTTGGAGCTGCAGTCGATCCAGTTGCCGTTGTTGACGTTATGGTAGCCATCTTTCTTTTATTTTTTGAGCTGAGTTGGGTCCGCCTGGCTCCGCCTCTTCCCCTACGTAGATAAGATGGCGGACATGGAGTGTGAAAAGTGTACATTGTTCCACACTCAGCGTTTGGCCGTTATCAGTACTCCATCCGGGTCCTTTCAGTACACTTACTTTTGCTGCCGTCGTAGTCGGAACGGCCCACGTAGTCAAGCGAAGTATCGTAAGTACAGAACGTATAGCTGTTTGGACACAACACAATACTTTGTCCTACAATCTTTTTGTTTTAAATTACTGTTACTGTTTCCAGATAACATGACACTGTTGGTAAAGTAAAGCCTGAAGCTAGAATTTCACATCAGTTCTTCTTCTTCACAGAAAAAAAGCAAAGGAAAGAAAGGAGAGAAGACTCAGAACGGCAGCAGCCGCAGAGATGGAGGAGGTGAGTTTGGTTTCCTCCTCGTCTGTTCTCACAGAGCTTACGTCTCTCACTTCCTGTTTCCTCCTCTGCCTGACACATTTCTGTCTTCACAACAGCACAAATCTGCTGTTCTCTATCACATCAACAGTTAAAATGACGAATCAGCTGAGTCTCTGATGAGAAGTCATGATGGGTGCTAGATTGTATCGGCTGGAGGGGTGCTGCGCTCTGATTGGGTGTCGTTGGGTTTTGCTGTTGCTCTAACTGAACGAATCATCACAGAAGCACCTGTAGGCTCTAAAATCATTGCTCAGTTTTATCTCATATTCACACTAGCTACCTGTTCAGGAGTACCCTGCCTTTGGCCAGATGACAGCTGGGATCTGCTCGAGCTCCCCAACAACCCTGAACAGGAAGAAGCAGGTAGAGAAAATGGACAGATGCTCTCCATGTCAATGCTGAAGTAAATATTGAACCACAGCAGGTGAAAAACAGTTGTGAAGTAGTGCTGAAGCTTGTGAAAGCCATTTCCACCAAAACAAAACACGATTCCAACGCCTTGGTCCTGAAAGATGACTTGATTCAACACTAGACCAGTACGGGTGTAAACCTGAGACTTGGATTACCAGTATGACCAGTCTTGGCCATATTAGGTTCTACCTTGGTGATGCTGGGTCATGACTTTGGGTCCTACCAATGTAGGGAAGGTGGCTCAGTGGTAGAGGGTTCAGCCATGAACCTGAAGGTTGGTGGTTTCAACACCCTCCTGGGTACACCAAAGTGTCTTTGGGCAAGACACTGAATCCCAGATTGGTCCCGGTTGTCTGGCCAGCGCCGTTGTATGGCAGCTCCGCGACAACCGGTGTGTGAATGTGTGTGTGAATGGGTGAATGCTTACAGTGTAAAGCGCTTTGGAGTTGTAGAAATACAGTTGTAAAGCGCTGTACATTTACCATTACCATGGTGACGCTGGGTCCTACCATGGTGATTCTGGGTCCTACCATGGTGATGCTGGGTCCTACGGTGGTGATGCTGGGTCCTACGGTGGTGATGCTGGGTCCTACCACAGAGATGTTGGATCCTACGGTGGTGATGCCGGGTCCTACGGTGGTGATGCTGGGTCCTACGGTGGTGATGCTGGGTCCTACGGTGGTGATGCTGGGTCCTACGGTGGTGATGCTGGGTCCTACCACAGAGATGTTGGGTCCTACGGTGGTGATACTGGGTCCTACGGTGGTGATGCTGGGTCCTACCATGCTGATGCTGGGTCCTACAATGATGATATTAGGTCCTACCATGGTGATGATATGGCCCTTTGAATAGTAACCTTCATGATGAAGTGGCCCTTTAATAGTAACCATGGTGATGATGTGGCCCTGTAACAGTAATCATGACCATGATATAGTTTGACGCCCCTGAACCAATTGAATCCTCTGATTGATGGATCCACTCTCAGATTGCCAGCTGGTTTGTCGCGTTCTCGTACAAACCAGCTGCTGTGATGGAGCGACTTGCTAACATGACTGGCGGCCGTGTTCGCTCGCTCGCCGTTCCCTCATTTCCTGACTCCTGCTGTTTTTATGAGCGGTTTTAATGGCAGCAGGGGATCCGCTGGTTTCAGGCCTGTCACCATCCGTTAGCCAATCAGAGTTTCTTCCAGAGTTATTAGAACGGAAAGCTTATAACAGTTTTCTCTTTTTTTACGGTTTCAGACGTTTAAAATGTTAATTAAACCTCTGGTTCTGTTTGTGACAGTTCGAGGACACCTGGTTCATCCAAACTGAAGACGTCAGTGCAGATGAATGAGCTGCATGTGCTCACATGTCGATGATGTCATCGGCGGTTGAGATAAATTACAGTCAGACTTCCTGACAGTGTGTGTGTGTGTGTGTGGGAAACATCTGGGATTCAAGGCTTATGAGGACCCTTATGAGTTTTTTTTTTTTTTAAACGATTATAAAGGAGTCTAAAAGACTCTGTTTCTGGGGGTTCCTGCAGGTTTAAGAGAAGTTGTACAGATTATTCTGAAGTTAAAGTCTTGGATTCAGATTTGTTTGAGCACAAGGATGTAAAAGTTTGTTTTTATTGTGTATAAAGATAAAAATAATGTAGTTGTGGCTTTTGTGTTGGACAATTAAAACTTCAGGCGATGTGGTTTTGTTTCTCTGTGCTGTTATCTGACAAAAGTGACAGCAAAAAAAGAAAAAAATTACGAGTTGAGCTGTAAAAGCAGAAGTTTGGTTGTTTCAGTTCTGACGGGGAACGACCTCAGCGGCCGTTTTAGAGGAATCAACCTTGAAAGAGTAATAAAGCCGTTTGAGGCCTCAAGTGGAAAAAACATTGGAGACAAGTTGTCAGTATTCCCAGAAAATTTAGGTCAGATTGCACGTAAATCAGAGAAAATATAATAAAATAACAACATAAACAACCCTACAGCTGCACATCAGCAAGTTTTCACATGTTTATGGAATTATCTGAATTCTTCTGAAAAATCCACAACATGTTTATTGGTGCACAACGTGCTGACACTCTGAGGGATATTTGCAAAAGAACATGATGGTCAACAATCTCAAAAGCTTTAGATTAATCAATCAAAGGTGCAGCGCAAGACTTTGTGATATCCAAAGACTACAATTAAAAATGGAGGCGATGGGTCCAGCTATCAAAGTATGACTCAGTCTGGACCAGCAGACTTTTTGTGGTCGACATCTGATTCTACTGGTATAACTGGAGGAAGCTGCTAGGACGGCAACACGCTGGCCATCAGTAGTTGGGGTTCCTCTATTGTGGCTTCTGGAGACAAAAGTGAGGCAAAAACCTGGATAAAACCTCCCTAAAACTTGGATGAAACCTGGGTTTAACTTGGAGAAATCCTGGATGAAACCTGGGTTTAACTTGGAGAAATCCTGGATGAAACCTGGATTTAACTTGGAGAAATCCTGGATGAAACCTGGATTTAACTTGGAGAAATCCTGGATGAAACCTGGATTTAACTTGGA
>JBAMYA010000016.1:8463498-8499721 GCA_037176975.1 Arrhamphus sclerolepis
CCCCCCACCCCCTCACCCCTCCCCTCCCCCCCCCCCCCCCCCCCCCCCCTCCCCCCCCCCCCCCCCCCACCACCCCCCCCCCCCCCCCCCCCCCCCCCTTCTTTTCCCCCGCTGCAGTTACAAAGGTACAAACTGAACAGATCTCCACATGTAGACAAACAACCCCTCACACCCAAGGACAATTCTAGAGACACAAATCAACCTGATGTACATGCCTTTGGACATGGAAGAGGAAATACTGCCATGTTTTGATTACAACCCTTTTCAGAGTGATTGGTAGCAACAGTTGCTTCTAAGATCCTTGCCGATGTCTCTCCTTGTAAGCACAATGTTGAATGCTCCAGATCAGCACCTCACACCATCTGATGATGAATAATAACGTATGTGATAACTCCCACAGAAGAGGAGGACTTGGGTTTTCCACACACTGTTCCTGCATTTTAGCTCATTTTTGGTTAAATACTGAGACTGCTGTCCAACTAAAGTTGTATTCCACCAACATTTTTTCAAAAGCAGGCATGGATTATTTGATTACTCTCTCTTTAGAACAGTATGATACTTTAAACGTATAAACTGAACAGGACTTTCTTTTTCACATTGTAGATAGACCGTCTTATACACTAGACTGGGCAAAGTTTTTTTTTTATCCTTCTTAATGAAAGTAATCAAAATTTTGTGAGAAAAATGATTTAAAAAAATAAATGAGTGAGTGACAGCCACTGAGGTTTGAAGTACCTCCAACTAGCTACCCCTAAAGAAAGCAGATTTGAACTCAAGTGTCGGCACATGTACGGACGACTTGAGTCATCCCAGTCAGCCCAGCGGTGACTCACAGCGGCTCTCCTCGACAAGGACCATAAAAACGACAGGATGGTCGCTCCTTCGGTCTATCAACGGCATCTCTTTCAACGCAGCTGACGTTATTGTATCACTGTGACGGGAGAAAACATTTTCACGACATTTTCGTTTTCACAAATCTGTGCTTACGCTCCTTTTGTAGTCAAAACAATTTTTTTGATAACGTACCACTTCCTGTACGGGTTTTCACGATAAAACTAAAGTGAGCGAAGGAAGCAAACAGTACCAATGTTCGTTTTCAACAGACATGCAAATTTTCAAATATGATCCAAAAATCTAAGAGCAACCCTTTCACTGGTATACTTACATCAATTATATATTACCTAAACGCACCAAACCTGTCAGTAAATGTGACTTTAGAGTAATCATTTTATATTTTTTTGAAAGTCCCTGATGTCTCTTCCTGTCTCCTCGCCATTCACGGCTGCTAACTTCATAGCGGCTGTTCCACGCTGACTGCGGCGCCAACCACCCCGCTGCCCGTCGACCTGCCGTCGGCTACGGTTTCGAGCTAACCGTGTGCCATATCAAAAACCTAAATGCCACACCCACACCAAAATAAATACAGCACATGACAGTCACAGACGGCAAATACACCAGCTCGTGTGCGGACGGAGAGCCCTTTCAGCCCGGATGTGTGGATGCACAGTCTCGCGGCTCCGACAACACAGACATTGAATGATGCTCCAGCAGCTGCGTGCCACGACACATCGCTGCCTCCACAAATCCATTTCCGAAAACGGCACACATAATCTACATCCCGACTCCGTTCAGGGGAGAAAATAAAAAGAAAGAAAAAAGCTCTGTACCGTAGACATTGAAGGGTGCTGGCGGCTCCTTCCTCCTGCGGCTGTCAAAGAGACTGTGCGGTGCTGCAGCTGCGGTCTCTTTGCCTCCTCCCACCGGCCGCCCCTGTTCAGGCTGCTGGGATACTTTGAGCGTCAAGCCCTGCCTGGCGCTGCCTGTCTGTCTGTCTGCAGAGTGGACGGACAGAAACACAAATATGAAACTCAAAGTAGGAAGGGCGTGTCACTCAGACCGTGAGCCCTCCCCCTCATCCCCGCCGGTACAAGCCGTTCCCCCTGGGGACGTTGGAGACACGGAGCCAAAGCAGATGTCATTCACATATTTGGGTAGTGGTACTTGACAGTGGAAGAGGTTTAATTTCTTCAAAGCACACACAGGCACACCTCTTTCTTCCTTCTATTTTTCTTCCATGTAAATTTTAGTTAAATCCACAGAACATGCCTTTATTTATTTTTTATGAATATCCACCCATCCATCATCTAGGCCTATACCCGCTATTTCCTGTGCAGGATCACGGGGGTCTGCTGGAGCCTGTCCCAGCTTACTTCGGGCGAAAGGCAGGGGTACACCCTGGACAGGTCGCCAGTCCATCGCAGATTTTTTATGAATAGCTTCCATAAATTTTAAAATACAGTACAACAGCTTCCCGTTCCACCAGGTTTCCACAGTTTTTTTCACAGCAGACAGTTCAGGGATGGAGTGAAAGACTCAACTTTATCCCTCCCATATGCTCAAAGGCATGACGGTGCATTCACAGGCATGCCAATGTGTGTTGTCTGCATCAGTCTAAATAGACTTTGAACAGGGGGTGTCATCCATTCTGAAATGAATTGTAAGGTTACATGTATTGGGACGGGTTCAATGCTTCGGTCAAAAGTTGAGAAATTTTCAACTTTGAGGTCTTAATGCAAGCATCAACCAATAAGCAATAAAAACTGACCAATCAGATGGACAGATTCTTTTGACTTGCTGCCCTGACAGCTAACCATTGGTTTTAATAGCTTTGTTACGCCTCTTGGCAACATGGCGCCACTCCATTTGAGGAAAACTGTGTTTCAAAAGCTCTCTGAAGAAACCAAGTCACCAGTCGCACCAGATTCAGCCACCATCTCTGTCACCTCCTTCCAAGCGTTATTTTTTTGAGACTTGTGTCTCTGCATGACCACAAACTTTGATTATGAAAATAGAACAACTTAACACTGCTATTATTAATTTTTCCTTCATATTCCTGTCATGCGAGGTCCGATCCTATATGGGATATGAGCTGCAACAGACCCAATCCCACATACGTTTCATTGGCTAGCACGTCTTGCCTAGCCACAACCTGACTGGCCGACGTATGTGTTGACACATCGAAAGTTGAAAATATCTCAACTTTTGACGGAAGCGTTGGACCCACCGCAACGCATGCAACCCATAATTCATTTCAGCACCAGATGACGTCAGTCTATGGAGTTGGGTGACAACGCACGCAACTAGGGATGGGAATTGATAAGATTTTTACGATTCCAATACTATTTGTAATTCTGCTCAACACTTTGGTTCTTTATCAGTTCTCATTAGGAAAAAAAGGACAACAAACAGGTCGATTAGCATCACCAATATAACATTTTAATAATAATAAAATAAATATTCCTCTGTAGAAATAAAGAAAATAAGACTATAAGATTATTCTGTGGTAATTCCACAAGAATGTCCAAATATTTTTCTAATACAAATGAAAATTCTCCATTTTAAAAGGAAATATGAGCTGAACACTTAAAAATAAAACTATGTCAGCCAAAAACAATCAAGTCAAATCCAATGAATCACTAACGTTCGCTCTAGCACACTAGCGGATAGAAAACACGACATTCATTAATAGTTACTACATGCTGTGTGCACAAATGATTCTGCATGTTGGTAGCATTTCCTCTGTTTGATGAAATATCCACTTTGCAAGTTGCCCTGATTTTGTCTTTTTTTAATGAAGTGTAGCCAGACTTTGGAGTGTTTGTACCGCCTGGGCTCCATGTTTACTATTGACTGCTGGCTGCACTGGACTCATGCACGTTGCCGACTTCATTTGCGCCCACTGGAATCGATAAGGGAATCGTTTACAAATTCGCAAACAGTTCCAAGGAACTGAAACACTGGGAACTGGTTCTCAACAAGAACCAGTTTTCGACTCCTGTTCCTACACGCAACACTTACATGTGAATGCATCACTTCTTTTGATACCAGTAGCCCCCTTGGCTTTTCTTTGCAGAACGTTTTCCTGGTCTTGGTGTGTGTGTGTTTGTAACTGTCACTTTCTGGAAAAGTGAAAATTCTGGTACCAGCAAAACGGAGCAGATGCATTTACCTACGACTGTTTTCCTTCACTCACGTGAAAACAAAAACAAAAAAACTTAAAGTCAAATTGTGGAAATATGAAAATGAAAGAACTTCGGTCTAAAAGCAGAAGATGAAATCAAAGCACTACATCACTGATCCATTTTAGAACAACTGATGAATCTATTCAATGAACACGGAAAACTATAAAAACACATTCATGTGAGGTGTTCATGAGCAAATTGAAGTGTTCCAGGAAGAACCAGGTTATACTGGGGTTACATCTTTCCTTAAATATTACAGAACATCAGTATGCAAGTGGAAACTGCTACACCTTTAGAATACCCAGTATTGCAAAGCTGGCTGGAGATGAAAATAAGGAAACAAGATGTATTTTTCTCCTCTTCTTCCCCTTTATTGAAATTTATTGAGCAAATATACCCCCTTTCTAATCCATAGCACCCTGAGAAATTGACTTATACCAGGTTTTTGGCCAGGAATTACTCTGTGTAACTTTTGCGAGACGATGCATCAGCAAAGCATCACACACTGACATCAACACCTCTGCCTGGATCGCTGTTCTTGAAAGTTTTATGTCAGAGGTGAAGCCAAAGAGGACCAGGTCAGAGAAAGCAAGCGAGACAAAAAGAAAGCGAGCTGAGTGGCACGCCCTTCCTATTAAAGAGTTTCATATTTGCTTTTGTAAACTAAAACTCCCTTGTTTTTTAGCCGCTTTGTTCTGTAGACTTTGCTTTCTTTGCTGGTTGTACTTAGCCTGTTCATTATTTTCCTGTTTGATACCAAGAATTAGTCTGGTTCCTCTAGATTCTGAACGGATGTAGAAGAAACAGCCTCTGGATGCCATCAGATGTACATACGGCCAATCAGAGAAACGAGACGTGATGAAGGCAGAGCGCCAAGCAGACTGGTATCAACAAAAGCCATCTAAAAAGGCATGCAGTGAAACAGGAATGCTGGTAGCTGACCTTTGTTTCTGCAGTAAACGGTGTTACGAGCAGTGGTGGCCCTTGGAGGGCCATCCTGGCCCAATGTGTTTGGTTCAGTTTGTTCTGTACCGACCCAAACACGTGGCTGTGGATAGTGGATGTGAATGGCAGGCCAGGCTAGGTTATACTGGGCTTCAGCTAATAAACAGATCCATATATGTCACTGTCTACGACCTGGGCTCAATATTGTATTTACATGAGTACTGGCACAACTGGAGCTGCAGTGGAAATTCTTCATCACTGCTTATTCAAAACATCGGATGACTTCTGTTTGAACATAAAATGATCCATTGATCCCTCTGAATTATTTATTTCCTTTGTTATAAAGCATTTCAGTGTATTTATAGTCAGTTATGTATAAAATACCGCCATATTGCTTAAAACACTCAGCCTGATGCCTCTGAAATACACACATACAGATATTTTACAGCTCTGACTCACAGTCTTAACCCTTTGCTGGAGGCCATACGCTTGTCTTTTGTTAGTCAATGTGGCAGCTGTGATGTGATTTGTTGATGTTTTTTTTTTTTTTCTTTTCTGTTGCTCAATTGTGAAGAGAGAATGACGCAACTCAGGACCTGGTAGAAAAATGTTGAGCAGTTCTGGACAATGGTTGGCACGTCTGAATGTCTGCATGAGCAAGTGTCTTCATGTCTGCTGACTGCAGCCTGTTGCCCCCCCCCCCCACACACACACACACATAACGTGAGGCCAAATCAAGTTAAAAACACTGCGTCAGGATGCATAAAGAGCAGCCTGCACACTGGGATTTGACCCACAAACCTCAGCATGGCCCTGGTGTGCTGGCAGGATTCGCTGTTGCTGAGTGTGTTGTGGCATTTTTGGGAAATTAAAGGAAAAGCATCCTTCACACTTAAGGTAATCTTTATTATTTGGGGATATGTTTTAATGTATTTCTCAGTTTCATATTTCTAGGGTGTTTTTTTTTTGTTTTTTTTTTTCTCAAACCAGATGCCGCTGATATGAAGTGCTGCATTCTTAGGACTTTCCAGAGCTGGTGTTTTTCCCGAATGAGTTGCTTATTTTTCCTGCAGCTCTTGGAAAAATCTGGCCGAGCTAATGAGGATGGAACAGACCTTTCCTGCTGTGTTCAGCCAGCACTGCAGAAAAACTGGAGTCCAGAAGACGAGGAGGACGAGCATCACAGCTAGAACAATGAGAGCTGGAGGCTGAAATCCTTAGAGATGCTGTTAAAAGTCTTCCTGGTTTTATCATCCTTTCATGGAAGGAGTGCTGCTGGCAACGTGCTACATGCTGCTGAGTCCTCCAGAAAAGAGGAGGAGAAAAGGAGGGAAAACCAGAAACGTCAGCGGAGGAACATTCCTGTTCAGTCTGAGTCACACCTTCTGTCAACTATGTGTGTGTTTTGGAGAAACATGAGGGAAATGTGGAGAATCATTTGTGGGGCTTTTAGAATCAGAGTCTTTTGTACAACACAAGTTTTTGTTTCTTTGTTGTTGTTTTTTTAACTTTTCATCATCTTACACACTTGAATTATTTTTTATTTTTATCTTAAAAAAGCTATAGATAACATAGCTTTAATAATGTGAGGATAAATACATCATCTTATTCTCAGGTGCATGTTTGAGTGTCATGAACGCAAAATCAAAAGCATCAACAGGCTCATTATAATGTTTGTTTGCATGTATGAAAACATTAAATAGACTACATGTAAATAATCTGTTTTATAATATTACATTCAGAGGTTTATAAACATCATACCAGATGGTAAAAATCCATGTTACATATATTAAAAATAGATGAAAAACTGAAATGATCTGATGTACATACATGTTCAACAATTACAGTCAGGTCCATAAATACTGGGACATGAAGGCAATTCTCATCTTTTTGACTCTAAACACCACCACAGTGGATCTGAAATGAAACCAGCAAGATGTGCTTTAATTGTAGACTTTCAGCTTTAATTTGGGGGGGACTTACATCCAAATCAGATAACGATCTAGGAATTACATTAGTTTGTAGATGTGTCCACCACATTTAAGGGACTAAAAATAATGGGAGAAATTAACAATCATAAATCCAACATTCATTTTTATTACTTAGTTGCAAATCCTTTGTAGTTAATTACAGCCTGATGTCTGGAGCTCATAGACATCACCAGACGCTGGGTTTCATCCCTGGTGATTCTCTACCAGGCCTCTACTGCAGCTGCCTTTGGGTCCTGCTTGTTCTTGTAGCATTTTCCCTTCAGTTTTGTCTTCAGCAAGTGAAATGCATGCTCAGTTCAGGTGTCTCACTTGGCCATTGCATAATATTCCACTTCTTTGTCTTAAAAAACTCTTTGGTTGCCTTTGCAGCATGCTTCGGGATATGGCCATCTGAACCATGAATCGCTGTCCACTGACTTCTGAAGCCTTTGGCTGAATATGAGTGGATAATATGGCCTGAAACACTTCAGAATTCATCCTGCTGTTTTTGTCAGCAGTCACATCATCAATAAAAACAAGGGAACCAGTTCCACTGACAGCCATACACGTCCACACCATGACACTCCCACCCCATGCTTTACTGATGAGGTGGTATGTTTTAGATCATGAACAATTCCCTGTAAAGGCTTTTTTAGATGCTGTTAAGCAAACTAATCTGGCCGTCCCATTTTTGAGGCTCACCAATGGTTTACATCTTGTGGTGAACCCTCTGTGTTCACTCTGGTGAAGTCTTCTCTTGATTGTTGACTTTGACACACATTCACCTCCTGGAGAGTGTTCTTGACCTGGCCAACTGTTGTGAAGAGGTATTCCTCACCAGAGCAAGAATTCTTCTGTCATCCACCACAGTTGTTGTCCATGGTCTTCCAGGTCTTCTGGTGCTGCTGAGCCCACCAGTGCATTCTTTCTTTTAAGAATGTTCTAAACAGTTGATTTGGTCACACCTAAATGTTTGTGCGCTCTCTCTGATGGGGTTGTTTTGATTTTTCAGCCTAATGATGGCTTGCTTCACTGATAGTGACAGCTCTTTGGATCTCATATTGAGAGTTGACATCAACTGATTCTAAATGCATATAGCACACTTGAGATTAACCATAGACCTTTTTTCTGTCCTTGTAAATGGGTTAATGAGGGAATAACACACACCTGACCATGGAGCAACTGAGCAGCCAATTGTCCCATTAGTTTTGGTCCCTTAAAATGTGGGAGTCACATATGCAAACTGTTGTAATTCCTAGATCTTACATCTGATTTGGATGTAAATGCCCCCAAAGTAAGCTTGGGTATTAACAGTTGAAGCACATCTTGTTTGTTTAATTTCAAATCCATTGTGGCGGTGCTTAGAGCCAAAAAAATGAGAATTGTGTTGATGTCCCAATATTTGAGTGTATGAATTCAAGCGGCATAAAAGCAGTGGCCTGGTCTACACTGACCTCTAGTGGACAGATGAGAAACGTGCACACAAAAGCAAAAATCTGATTTTCCTTTTTAAGATCGACCAGAATTAAATTAATAATCATTATTATTATTTAAATAAAATTGAATTCATATAGATATTCATCCCTGCTCATATTTTTGAGCAATTAATACTTTTAAAAAAAGTGTGTTTTTCCCTTCTGGATTGTCCTATTTCCACATAAAGTACAATACACTTTCCAGGCGCCTCCATGTGGCCAAAAGCAGGCACTACATGGAACGAGAGCGCAGTAGTGACTTGGGTGTTTACTTTTTCTAAAACTGACTACAGAGCTAAAGTAAGTGTGGTATAAAAACAATATCAGTCTAATAGAAGGTTATCTGGTAAACCAACAATACTCATGTTTTTACTACTCTCATAAAATGATGCTTAAAGACAGTAATAATAATAATAATAATAAAAAGAAATTAACACAAAGAAATATGAAAAAAAGGCAAAGCTGAATAACACAAGAAAACTCAAAATTTGAGGTGTGTTAGATGGAAGCTGACCTGTTAGGAAATGAGTAACCTCCCCTTCCGAGGAGAAAAAAAAAGATTATCCCAGGTTGGCAGAGTTTCCAGAAAGAATTACATTAGAAATTAGGCCGAATCAGCCTAAAGAGCATTTAAATGGATTGAGGATGACCGGAAAAGAATGTAGTGAACAGTTGAATCAAAGTCCATCTGTCTGCAGTTATTATTTTCTCATCACATAGATAAAAGCACAATTCCTTTGTGACTAAAACGCACCTTGAAGCACATCAGATTTGGGTGTGTTTCGGGTGTGTTTCGCTGCATCAAAGCTGTTGGTCTTGAACTGAGGCGAGTATCACTTCATCTTACAGTGTCACTCTAACCCTCCAGGAACATGTTTCCCTGGTCCTGAACCTGTCATGCAGCAGCACAAAGACCCCACGAGCACCTCCATGTTGTGTGAAAGCTTAGAGGTGCCATCAGTCATGTCACGGTCTCCATCACCCAAACCACGCAGCCAACGAATGCACAGCTGCTCTGGGAATGTCTTCAAACATCTCAGGGAGAGACTGCAGCAGGTTTCCTTGAAAAACTCAGCTGCAGGAAGGTCAGAGTTTGGAAAGTTCTCATCAAAGTCAGAGGTGGTATTTTGAAGTTTCAAAGATCTGTCTGGATCACAGAGCTTGAGGTGTTATTGCATTTCCTGACAGCACTCGCAGTAGTACTGAAACCAAAACTTTGCTGGTTTGTTGGGAGTTTTCATACCTTTGAAGCTCAGTGGAAGATTCAGAAACATTGTATGATTGTAGAAAAAAGTCACAAGATGAAAACAGAACAATCAACAGAAGTTTATGTAATTTCTTCATTTCAATGATTAGTAAAGAATCGCTCAGTTAAAACGCCGATAAATAATCATTCGCATATCCACTGCTTGTCTCGAGTCAAACAGGTCAAATCTCAAGCTCAGAGTCCAGATGAGCAAGTTCAGAATCAAGTCTCAAGTCCAGACGAGCATGTTCAGAGTCAAATCTCAAGTCCGGACAGGCAAGTCCTGAAACAAGTCTCGAGTCAAACAGGATGGTCCAGAGTCAAGTCTCGAGTCAAACAGGATGGTCCAGAGTCAAGTCTCGAGTCCAGACAAGCTTCAGATGATTCAACCTGAACATTTGCAGCCTGAACATGGATTTTCTTTATCACCTTTATTAAGTGGTGTCCGTCCTTTGTTAAAAGGAAACAGCAAATTACAACCCCAGTTCCAGAATGCAATGATATGCAAATAAAGGCCATAAATTACTCACAACAGAACACAGACAACATATCAAAAGCTGAAACTGAAAAGTTTTACCATATGATGTCAACATGTTTCAGAAAACACGGTAACTTGTAACTGACTCGGTTAAGTGGAAACAGGTCAGTGACATGACCTAGTCTAAAGACAGCATCAGAGAGAGGGAAGAGGAAGAGGTTCACCAACCTGGAAAACACTGAGCCTCAAATCGAAACAATTTCAGAATAATGTTCCTCAGGATAATAACTGCAAAGACTTTGAATATTTCATGATCTACAGTATATCTTTTAATCACTTTATCCTGTGATGTATGTATGAGCTTTTGTACCCAAATGAGATTATTTTTGGGAAGATATTTGCCAAGTTCTGTTTTCATTTGAAAGAAAATCTCATTCGGGTATATTTTGATTGGCTGTATTGAGAGAGAGAGATGCGCTGCATTTGTTAAGTGAAGTAAACTGATTCATGCACTTTTTAAAAAACACGTGTTAATCTTCTGGTTTTAGGTAAAACATCAAGCTGCAAGTCTTTGACATTTTGTGCAAAACTCCAGCGATGGTCTCCTCAGTTAACAACAAACAAAAACAAAACAAGCAAATGATGCTACATGGTGGTCGACACCATCCTGTACCTTTTTTTCTTTTTCTGGGTTGCATTGCTGCCATGAAATTCAAAATGAACAAATGTTATTTACATTTCCTCACTCTTGTTCTCTTTATTGTGAATATAATCTTAGATATGAACTCAGCTGTTTGTAGAGCTGGAGTTGAACTTCAAACAAGCCTGTTTCATTCAGTTTTGTACTTCATCAATAAGAAAAAGACAAACGAAGCAGAATAAATCACACAGAAGCATGTTCCCAAATCAGTCGATCATGTTGTGTCAAGATCTTCTTTTATTTTGACTGCTTTTCAGAATATAATACAGGTAAACAAGGTTTTTGCAAAAGTTAATATATATATATGTTGAGTTGCATTTCATAAAAATAGTTGCTCCACTTACAGCCTTTGTGACCATCAACAGTACACCGAGTCATATTCATAGATATTTGTTCAGGGTCTATACAATGCAGTGACACTACACAGTGATGCTGAGCTGTTTGAGTGTTGCGGTTTATGTCTTTCCAACACACCATACGAAATGTCCTTTTGCTGTTTTTAATTTCATTGGCTCAATGGAGAAAACTCAAGACACGGACAAGTCACGAGTTGTGCAAATGCTGAGCAAAAAAAAAGAAAAAAAGAAAAAAAAAAGCATGATTTAGCTTGGGCCTCAACCAGAAGACACATAAAGGAACAGGGGCCAGGATGGACAGCATTTGGGGCCATTTTTGAGGCTCGACAGGCAGTCGAAGAGCTGAGCCGTTTGATTCGTTGCTCGTAAGCTTTCTAACTCCACGATGCAATAACTTCTGTTGGTCAGTCTGCATTTTCCTTGTGCAAATATGGATTACAAAGGCAAACATAATGACTCCCAGTCTCCCTTTGCTCCTTTAAACGCTTCCAGGACATCCCTCGGCAGAGGAGGAAGGAGACCTCGACTTACCGCGGGAAAAAATTAACACTCAGTTTCACTGCTGTGAAGCAGATCCAGATGTTGCGATAGAATTTATAGAACCAGTTTGTAGAGAGATTGCTAAAACCCTCCCCAGAGCTGTTAAATCACATTTTAGTAACGGTCAAGATGCAGTTCAGGCTTGTCAGGGATTGAATTTATGCAGTTCTTGACACGGTTGTGGGTGGGTTTCAGACATTTTCTTCCCCCTCAAACTAATAAGCAAGAAGGGAAGTTGAAAAATGTTTATCTGCTCCGACATGAGCTGCATTCACTAACCCCGCCAGCGACGAGTTTTCTCAGAGTAAAAACTACTTTAATCGTACTACGGCGGCCCAGAGGTGTAAAACACAACACCCAAAGTACAAACAAACATACACTAAAGACTGCAAAACAGCAAACTAATTTTACCCCCTTCAATCACAGACACACACGTGTGTGTGCATGTTTTTTTTTTTAACTGCTACTTATTTATGTGTTTAACATGTTTTGTATTTGATTTTTGTTGGGCTTTTTATTTTCTTGTCTTTTGTTTTTTTTAAATTGGTCTCTGATTTTTGTGTTTGATATTTAGTGAAATACTAAGCTTTTAGTTTTGACACAGCAATGTTGCTGAGGTTTTTTTTTGTGTGTGTGGCTTTGTTGTGAAATATCGTGCAATCTGATTTTTTTTCTTTTTATTATGTACATGCAGTTGCCTGGTTGTGTTTTACACTTCAGGGCCACAGCAGGTCCCGTCTTGTCTTTACACCTTCAACAAGCCCGAAACATTCATATCAAAACATAAAACACCACTCTGATGACAGAAAAAGTGTCGTGCGAGAATGAAGAGGGCACTTCAGCAGCTAACCTCACATGCAGACGACGACGTCCTCGTCGCAGTGACCTGATCCATTTCTAACTCCTACATCTTCCTTCTCTGTGTCACACTTTCTCGTCTACACCTGTGCACCTGTGCGTCCAAGCAAACATTAACTGTCGTCTGACTATACAAAAGCAGACAAAAGTGTAACCTTCAAAGACATTTAAAATAAAAAACAAAAAAAAACAAAACTAAAAACATCTGTGAGCTTTGGCACGGATACACGTCTTAACATGACACAGCAGACAGAATAACCTACGACAGATCAAATTCAGCAGCGGAGATGCATGCAGATGATTTCAGTCTCCCTGGCAACGGTACAAAAAGAAGGACATTCATTCATTTAGTTTACACACTGTATGAAGATGAAGATTTAAAGAAAAAAAAAACAAACAGTGCTCAGGTTTTACAGATTGGATTTGGTGCGAAGCTCTGCCATGTCATGACATTTGATTACACCAGTGATTCTTGGTGGAAATTATGATGATTGATGAGTGTAATTAACAAATCAGTGATGAAAGGTATCATGACCCAAAATGAACCATTTGCCCTCCCCAAAAAATAACCCTCTAAGAGACAAAATGTCATCCATAAACTTGTGAAATAAATTACGTATTTCACCATGTCACACTTAAAAAATACTGTTTCTTCTTAATATCTGTGAAGTTGGTGTTATATAGCAGCTTGTTTTGAATCAGCCGAAGTATTTTGCAGTCGATCCTTTGACGTAAAAGCCAGACTCGTCAGTCTAAGGCACACTTTCCCTCCGTCGCCATCACGAAGGCTTCATCTCTCAGGGTCCGGGCTGGACGCCGCCGTCGAGTATCACTCTGTGTTTCGTTTTTTTTTGTTTTTTTCCATTCCTAGCACAAGAATGAGAAAATGGATCGATGAGACACTCCTACTGAATGCAAACGGACTCTGCAGTCAATCGCAGCTGAAAACACCGAAATGCAATCACAGGGCTGAAGATGGTGAGCTGACGGTTCTGGTCCACCGAACGCTGCTCCACTCGGTTTCTTCGTGGACTACAGTTTCCATCAGCTCAACTATAAGGTTCTTCACTATGAAGATGATTTTATTTACAGTGTTCCCATATATTCATATTCATCATAATATATCTGTGTCTATAGTCATCTGATTGATCCTTCAGGACAGATTCAAGCCTGCACAGTCTCCGTTAAGGCAAAGCTCTGCTGATTAGTGGATTTTGTTTCTTCTGTTACTTTTTGATTCATTCACTCTCATCAAAAACAGGCAAACCATCTATTTAACATTCTACTTCATAAAATAGACTCCGATGTGCATTGTACATAGAAAAAAGAAAAAGAAATCCAATGGCAGTCTGTGTCCCGTCCAGCTGCACTTGAGGAGAACTCAGAAGTTTCCAAAACTCATCATTCCTGTAGAATAATTCTACTCCGTGCTACACAAAGACTCTCGTCGCTCTTTCTTCTCTGTAAAGTGGATGATTTTCCAGTTCTTAAGGTGGTGGGTGTAAATTTTTTTTATAATAATAATTTAAGATAAGATATTATAAATAAATCTTTAAAAACACATGGTCCAGACCACCCTGCCCCACCTGGTTTTAACTCTGCTGTTTATTGGAGGATGGGGTGGGGGGTGGGGGGTACAGGAGCACAGGAAGGTGTGAGGATGGTGGTTTCATCCAGATGTGATGGTTCAGTTCAGATGAGTGTGGCTACTGTCAGCTGCTGGAGTCCTGGTGTTATCTGCTGAGCGTGGACGTGCCGGTGCGCAGCGTGCTGGGCAGCTTGTCTGATCCAGGGATCTTCCAGGGTCCAGGAGAGACCGTGGCCCTCCTCCCTGCTGCAGTGCTGCTGCTGGTGCTCTTGTTGGGCAGGCTGGGCCGGGTCTCTCCTGGGCCTCCGTCCAGCTCCCTGAGACTGGGCTTGCTCTGCTTCAGCTCCACCTGCTTCCCGCCGCTCCAACGCTCTCCATCTTCCCTGCTGTTCCCGTTAGTGTATGGGAGCTTGGAGCTGCTGGGAGAGTGAGCGCAATCTCGATTTCCCCCAGTGTTCCTCTCCTTGGACCTTCCTCTGGTGCTCCTGGAGGGTTTGGGCTCTGCGCTCTGTCCCTCCTTGCCCCCTTCCTCTTCAGTAGTGGGCTGCTTCCTGTGCCCCTTTGGGGTGGACCTGCCACCCTCCTTCTTGGCTCTGCTGCTCCCCCCGCTCGGAGCCGCTCTCCTCCCCTGGCTGGTGGGATCTTTGTTCAGCAGCTCAGCTTTCTGGGGACTCTTCGAACGCTCCGGCCTGCTGTCTCGTGCCACGACGTCTCGACTGACGTCCTGAGGTGGCAGATGAGGAGGGTCTGGGACTGGGACCAGGTGAGATGAAGGTGATGGCATGGAAAAAATGTCAATGGGAGGGGCTACTTCTGACAGGCTTGGTGAGGCGGAAGGGCGAGCATCCCATGGGGCGGCATTGTCTGGAACAAACATGAACACAGTCAGTAAGGTGTATCAGAGGCCTAAATACAGAACCATATATACAGTACCATACCACTGCACAATCAAGCATTAAAAATCAAACGCTAATAATCATGACAGCAATCATTCCTGCTCTACAAGCAACAGCGCAAACATCAGAGGCGAGTTACGACGTACTTTTAAATGCGTCACAGAGCGACTCTACTTTTAGACAGCACCAGTCCAGCTCCCAGAACTCTCTTTAAAGTCGTGGAAAATCGAAAGCAGGTTTAATGAAATGCCCAACAGGGTGGTGCCTCGGCAAAAATGAACACCTCCAAGACTGAGTACACTACCCCCCCAGCAGCCATAGTGAATCCATGGCACATTCCTCCACTACTCAACTCCCACGGACTGTTAGCTCCTGTTTCTGCGCTGGTGAGCCTCAGTCTCTTGGCCATCAGTCATTTTCAGTGGCATAGCTGGGTGGGTTGGGGCCGAGGATGGGCTGGTGTGCACTAGTGCCATGAGGCCCAATTATGAGAAGGCTCACGCAGCAGAAAAAGTATTTCAGATACTGCACTACGATGAAGAGGAAGCTTAATTTCACCTACTTTTGAAACGTATGATTATCACATGCTGTGCTAATTCCTACTGTCAGCTCAGCTAAAGCTCTGGCTCCTCTCATCATCACACATTACAAAATAGAGCAGAGAAATGTATGCTGTTCTATATGAGAGCGGCACAAATGGTCATTAAACTGCCAAAATGGGAAAAGTGGGGGCTAAAGAATTGTAAAAAGAAGCTGAAAATACACAACAAATATTGTCCAGCTTTCAGCACTGTTTACTCGCCTCTTTAGGTACTAATACTACAGATGTTCTCCAGCCCAGTGACAATTTCTGCACAACCTGAAATTCAAACATGTGGAGCAGCAGGTGCTGGAGGAACCTGCATTGATTACGAGGCTGTAAGTGGATGCACAAAAAAAAAAAAAAAAACCCTGAAGGACAGCCTCTTGAATTCTCCATTTTCTATTTTTACACATCCACCTGGAGTCATGCACTCTCTGCAGCTCCTGCTGTATGAGTTGGACCAGTGCCCACACACTGTGTGCATTTCAAGAAACTATTTTTCTTTAAAACCAGTAATGACCTTACACTTAACCACAAGCCGAGTCTTCGTGTTTGGCTGTTATTTTTCATCCCTGAGTTTAAGCCTTTCTGGATTCTGGACTAGGGTCACTTTAATGAACTGGAAATGTAATTTGGAATGTCTGCTCCTAATTAGCTTCCTGAATAAAGTCTGAAGACTTTCACAGTCTGTAACCCCAAAGGTTCAGCCTATTTGTTCAACAGAGGCCCTCAATAACTCAAAACATGAGCAACACAGTAATATGCGTGCATAAATCCACAACTGAGTTTAATATCAGCACTGCACAGTTTACATTCTTCATTGTATGTGCTTCATTTTGTATTTACCAGCTTCTAAAAGCGACTTTCCTATTCTGTCAGTGCTTTAAATAGCCGAATTAATCACCAAGCTTGATTTGCATAACCTTACAGTTCGCACAAGATGAACTTGCCTCTGATGAGTGATGAAATGCCGAATGAAACCAACTCAGACATTAACACGTGGGTTCAAATGCTGCTGCTGCTGCTACTTCAGGCCGCAGGGGAAATAACATAAACAACATCACTAATAACGTCGGGCCGTGTCACGAGGTCCGACCACACCAGAACTCCTCGTCTGCACGTTTCAGGGCTGTTAAACAACCAACTCATTTGATACAGAAATTAAAGCCTTGGACGAAAGAAGAAAAGAATGTCTTTCCATGTCTGTGACTGTCCCTGAGGAGTTTGATGACTGAAACAGTTATCTCTCATGTAGTTCAAAAAGTGAGCACCGTGCTGATGAAGAGGCCTCAGGAGTGAGTGACGCATTTTTATTACCAGTCGTGTCTCACAAATAAATGCCTCCTTCCAGGCTCAATTTGCGCTCGGGGATGATTTTACTGGGTAAATAATCTCCTGCAATATTAAACGTTCATGTCCGGCTGACTCAGGCTGAATGCTCACATTCCTATATTTTTTCAGGCGTGCAGGTAGCTATTGGAGGTTGATTTATAGTTCAGTCAGGAGGTGAGTTATGCTCACTAATTTTATAATCTCCTGCA
Organism: Arrhamphus sclerolepis; assembly: GCA_037176975.1. Lineage (NCBI taxonomy): Eukaryota > Metazoa > Chordata > Actinopteri > Beloniformes > Hemiramphidae > Arrhamphus > Arrhamphus sclerolepis. The sequence goes on from JBAMYA010000016.1 coordinate 8,480,697, forward strand.
GCTTTATTGATAGCTCCCAAAGGCAAAAAAAAAGAAAAAAGGAGAAAAAAAAAAAGGAAAAATCTTTAACAGTACACTCTCAGCAGTCTGGGATTTTCAAGGTTATGAAGTAAAGCGAGTTATTTTGAGAGGCAAGTGCATCTTGAAATAGGAAGTTTCAAAGTAACAACAACACACAAAACCACAGCACACAAAGCCAGGGTTAAGTGAAGAGAAAAACATTGGTGTGGTAACAAACCGTGTCTTTAGAGTGGCCCATTAGGAGGAAATAGGGGGAGCCATGCTTGTCACTTTTCATGCACATGGAGAGACTGGAAGATACCATTCCTATAGAAGGGGAAGTAACAACCTAGACCAATCAATTAGTGACAGATCACTGAAATGGACAGAAGATAAACTAGTGTTAGTTAAGATAGAAGAGACAAACAATTAGTTGCTTTTATCAAGAGTTTAGCGAAATACAGATTTAGAGTTTAAAGAATACAAGAGTATGAAGAGTATAAAGGTAACATGAATATAAATGCATGCCAGATTAATTTTCTATCAAGAGTTGAAGTGACACTACGGCAGTAAGTAGTACAGTTTAAGCGTTAAGAAAGAAATGAGCCTAAAGAGGTGGAAAAGTGCTGTGGAATACAAAGTGCGGACGCTCACCGTACTCTGGGACCTGCCCTGTACCCCTCTTTAAGAGGAGACGGACACGTCTGCCTCCGGACTTGATGAGCTCGATGGCTCTGGCGTGGGTCATGTCCCGAGTGCTCTCTCCATTGATCTCAATGATTTGATCCCCGACCTGGATGTCAACAAGTACACGACAGGAAGGGGAGGGAAAAGAAAAAGGAAAGAAATAAGAAGTTGTAGCAATCGATGGGAGAGAAAACAGCACTTTAGGTGTAGCTCAGACGGATGCGCAGCAATGAAGGGTGATGTAATTGTTTTGTCAGCCGACTAATTTGCCCTGTCACTGTTTGATGGTTTCACGCTTTCAGAGTTTTGAGCTCAGTTTGGACCACAGGAATGCAGCGAGCGCTGGATCACAACAGAGATTATAGATTTCTAGTGTTTAAACAGAGCTCTTTGGACAACAGAAACCTGAAAGGAGAAAGATGACATCTTCTAGTGTACATCTGGAATAAAACAAGCTGAATGAAAGTTAATCGCTCCTAACGTTCTACGTATCATTTGGTACGTATTACTACATCCTGATGAGTGCACATTTAAAAAAATACAACCACTACGAGTTAATGTAAATATTAACTTCACTATCTTTGCTTTTCGTGACCATTCCCTGATGCACGACTTAAATAAAAGACTCTTCTTAGTCCTACGAGAGGCTGGTCCAAGGCTGACTAATGGGGAGGATTCATGGGGAACAGGATGAAACGTGCCACCCAATTACGCTAACAAATGGAAACGTCCTGCGGTAATGGTCAAGGCAATTTAAAAGTCAAGAGCAGACTCGACTTGAGAGAGTGGGAGTCATTAGGTGTCATTACATCGGTGTGAAGAGATGAAGAGATTCAGGAGGGGTGAAAGGCAAGACAATTTGCTCGTTAATCCTGACCTCCAAACAGCAGAGGAGACTGATCTCCATTTTTGTCTTTAATAAAAAGGGAAATAAAGTTGAACGGACAACACGTGAATGCTGGACTCGGAGAGCGTGAGGTGGAAATGAAGTGGGAGTCGCCTCTATTGCACACTCAGTTTTATTGAAGGGTTAAAGCTTGGATTGGAAATAAAACGAGCTGAATTATTATCTGTGACTATCAATCATCTCACACAGCTCTTCTAAAATGCTTTTACTGGCACTTGAACCCTAAAACACCTGTTGTAATTTCTTAACACTCAGTTCCTGATTGGTTTGCTGCCATGTAGATTAAAAAGAAAAATAGAATTTCCAACCTTTTTAAAGCTGCTACAATATTTCTTTTTTCTGTGGACGTATGACTTGGCTCCAACTCTAAATGCCAGTGACCGCAGGGACTCAGTGAAGAGAGGATTTTTGGTTTCTGTACCTTAAAATGTGCTAAAGCACTACTCAAATGTGAAGTGACAGCCGTGTCACAAATGCTTTTTCTCACATTTACTCGAGTTAAATGCAGATTGATTCCTTTTGCTCTCTGCAGAATGGATGGAGGGATTTCTGCAGAAAATATCAAAGCATTCTACAAAATGTGTTCAATATTACGGTGTCAAATAAAGCTTAACGTGTACAAAACCTGTTACTGTCTGGTCATTCATCTCCAACAAATAGAATTTACGTTTATAATCCCCAGTTAAAATTATTATAATTTTTTAGGAATTTGTTTTTAATTTTGTAAATATAAAGTTATTCTAAATCTGATGTCATTGCAACAATATAAAAACAACAACAAAAGTGTTGCTTCAGCTTGTTCTTCGCACCATCGAGTGTTTTGTATGTGCATTTCTTCAACATTTTTAAATGTTAAAGCAGAAATCGGCATATTTAGAGAGATACAAAAAAACCCAAAAGATTTTGGTCTTTGTAGCTGATTTTACATCCAAGACAACTGCACAGGAGTTTGAATTGTATGAACCTCTTCAGATAAAATGATACGAAGTCACAAACCTCCGTACAGTTAGGGACGTGTTTTGTTGGTTTTTACAAACTGGCAGCAACCACCCAGTTTCAAGCCAACTCTTCTGACATCTATGGGTGACATAACAGGGAGTCTTGTCCGGTTCTTTTTATGTAGTCTATGGTCCCTGAATATATTTTGTCTGAATGTGGCATTTGCATGTAGCTTCTATAACCCGTATATATCTTTGCAGTGTCAAGATTGTGTTCATGGTTGCCGCTGCAAACCGATGCGTGGTTTAAGCAGGCGGCCCACGTACAGAAGCTGCAGTCCTTCTGGATGGTTCCTTTCTTCTTTAGCCTCAAAGATACAGCATCCATGATTTCCAAACTGAATTTTGAGTTTTTACCCTTTTCCCTTTTACTGACCCTTCATCACTTTGCTTAAATGTTTGTGAAATGACTCAGTAGATATTTTTATTTGATCACAACCTCCCCAGATTCCCTTCTTCAAGCAGTTTCCAAATGTGTTGTTGTTATTAGATTTTAATAATAAATGGTCTACACTTCTTCACCAGCTGCCTCACTTCTACAAAGCACTTTACAATGTGTTTCTCATTCAAACACACTCTCTCTCATATAGTGCTTCTTATTATATGTGCACTCTATATATGCAGTATTTAGCACTTTGTTTCCACAGTCTTACCCTGATTGTTCAGTATCCTGCACAAGGACACAAACATGCGATTTCCCATCTTTCAGCTGTTTTCAGTTCAGCCTAGGTTTAAAATGATTTGCATCCTTTAACATTCTGATATCTTCTACATTTACCACCACTTTTAAACTTCCTGGATTGTACTTAGATACTGGAAGATTACTTTGGTGTTTCTATGTCATTATTAACATAAGGTCCCACTCCTTGCTTCCAGTCTACTGGTCTGAAGAAACTGCATGTCTATAATTTAGTTGAATCTTACTTTAGCAGAAAAATGGGGACATAATATCATTGAATGGTGCATTCATGTCTTCATCTTTACTTACAATGTAGCATTGAAAGAAGTTATAATTTAAGCAGCAACATCAGAAGTGATATCTAGTTACATGGTTGTTTTAATTTCCTTCCTTCGTTCTTTTAATTAACCTACGCTGACCTGCAGTCCAACCACCACATATTTATTGTGTTTTGTACCACACGTTCACAGGTGCCTCTACTCTATCTGTCCTGTCTCTCTTCTCTTTTCTTAGTTTACACGGCTGACCATCGGTAAGAGGGTCCGAGGTCATGCCCTGGGTTTCTGTGAAGCATCTAGAGATGCTGTTGTTGTGAACAGATGCTGTATAAATAAAACTGGATTGATTTATATGACATCAATTTCCAGCAATCACAACGTTCAGCAACAGCTCGTATGCCGCCTCTACGAAGTGCCTGAGAGGGACTCCTCCTCCTCTTCCACATGAGTCTGGGCTCACTGGTCTGCCTTCACTAGACCATCCAAGAGGGAGAGTGATTCCTCCCACAGGGGCATTTCACACACATTATCTTTGATAGGTTCATTACAGATAAGGAATGTACAGCACACTGAGCCTATGAGCCCCAGACAAAAAGGTTGTAGAACATGAAAGGGTAGAAGAAAGTCGAGGGTCTGGGGGGGATTGACAAATACAGAAAAGCTGCTGTGGAGGTTGTAATTTGTTTTGGTAGCAGCAAATGATAGGAAATTGCTCACAGCAGCGATGGAGCTGAGCAAGTTGAATTATGGGTTTTATTCTAATTTGCACTGTATTTGTTATAAGATCTTTATAAACTCAGAAAATATGCATGTCACTTTGCTTTTTTATCCACATCCTTTTTAGCTGGAGGGAAGTGCAGATGTGCAAACACTTAAGTATAATTCAAGTTAGGCATCTCTATCTTACTCAACCCAGCTGTTATTTAAGTACATGCAGCAGAGAGTGATATGTTTTAGGAACGTGGGAGGAGACTCCTTGGAAAGCTCTCAACAATAAAAGGACACCCCATCTCTGAAGTTATTACTAAGAGATGAGAAAAAGTTGCAGTTGCAGCTTTGATAACATCAGACAATTACAGTGAGCGACTGGCATGTAATCCAGGACGACAAAAAGCAACTTAACCTTTAAAGAGGGCGGAAGCAGCTGTGGCAAAGGAAAAGACGGCATCAAACCTACCCTCATCCTCCCGTTGCGGATGGCCGGGCCGTCCTCTGCCAGGCGGAGGACAAACAGGTCCATTTTGTACTCCCGCCCACCACGGATGCTGAAACCGAAGCCTTTCACGCTTTTCTCCAGCTCCACTGTGAAGAAGTCAAAGTCCTGCGAAAGCTGAAACAAGAACAGATCAGAGCTGATTAGATTCGGTGAGATGTGAGCAGAAAACGAATACTGGGAAAACATTGTGCAACCAAAGATGTACAAGAGACATTTTGAGTGTGAGCATTAGAACTGCACAGCATCAGCTGAATCAGGAAAATATGGATTAAATTCACACAAAAGCTGCCTACTGAAATGATTAAATATTGGAAGAAAATACTCTTTATGTAGACAAAATTGCAATGATGTGATGTGAAAATAGGTGGCACTAATATTTTGAACCTGTCAATGCAGATGTAAGTTATTGGTCAAAATGTAGAGAAATAATATAAAGAAGAAATTCAACAACACCGCAGACATCCATCCATCCCCTGTACCCCCATATTCATTTTTAGGGTCATGGAGGTCTGCTGGAGCCTATCCCAGCTCTCTTTGAGCAAAAAGTGGGGCACACGATACCAGAAACATAGTGGATTAACAGAATCTCCACTGTACAAATTAAAACCTTAAAATGTCCTGATCAGTTCATATTATAATCATAGCTCTCAACAACTAAAAATTAGCCCAAAATAAGGTATTTCTTCCCCATTTTTTCAATATATAAACACAAATTGAATAATTTTTGTATTTGCAACAGTGGCTCATCTAATAGTTCCAGGACATTTGTAGAAATACCAGCAATTCAGAAGTCAAGTTCAGGCCCAGTTATCACTCTTTTGTTATCTCTGTTTCCACCAACTCTTCATTGTGGTCCGAAGGTGTGAACTGCTTTTGCTTCATACCAACTAGCTCGCCTGTAGTTTTGTTCCTGGCGGAAATCCCGACACCGCTGCCTGCTGACGGTGTCTGATTTCTGAGGACAGCGCTGCCTGGGACTGAACCAAAGACTTTACATCCAACCACTCCAAAGAAAAAAAGGTGTTAAAAAGCTTTAAAGAGCTGAGTAATAAATAAATGAATAAGCCTGACACAGGAAGGTTCTTACTTGAACAGGTGGCATTCTGTAGTCTGGGAGGGCAAACTGCCTGGCGTCGGTGGCCAGCTGCCTGTAGTCCAGCAGTGGTGGGTGTCTGTAGTCTAGCGTGGGGGGCTGCCTGTAGTCTGCCACAGGAGGGTGCCGGTAATCCACCGGAGGCTGTCGGTAGTCAGTGAACGGGGGCTGTCGAATGTCTGGTTTGACGTCTTGCCTCGCCTTCACCTCAGATCTGTAACTAACAGAAAAAAAGACAGATTCAAGCATGATTTTTACTGTTGGAATCATCACTTTGGGGTATGTAACATTTCTCAGTTTTTTGTGACACTCGTACTGGGTCACAGAAACGGCTTGTCCAACCAATATGACTTTTCTAAAATAAATCCCACAAAATGTTTTTAATGTAATACGAAACACAGAATAAAGACATGGATATTGTGCAAAGCAAAGAGAATCAGGGTATTACTGTAGATTTTGGACCCTGTAGTTCTTTGTAAAATATTCAACAGATCTTTATAAAGAAGCAATACATGTAAATAATTTAGCAGTCCATAAGAGGTAAGTGATGTTATACAACAAAATGGGGAGAAAGAGAGAGAGAGATGAAGTAGCGAGAGAGAAAAAAGATAATGTTAGAAAGACAGAAGAAAGAGAAGAGAAATAAAGTACAGCAAAAGGGGAAAAATCAGACTGTGCTATAATAATAATGCTTCAGTGCGTTTAAAAACAAAAAAGAACTAAAAAACTGGCACAAACCAGTTTGTGATGGCGCAAGAGGACGAAAAACGGACTGCCTTACATCCTGTGTTTGTAATCTGTGTCCTACCTGCCCTCATGGGTGTAAGTCTGAGGTGGAGGAGCAGGAAGCTGGGTCACTGGGCTCTGATGGGGGGCAGGGTTGGGCTGGCCAACAGAAGAGTTCGGTTCTGTCCCCGCTTGGCTGGACTGGGAGGCTGCGGTGTTGGGCTGGGCTTTTGGACTCTGCTGCTGAGCCATGGGGCTCTGCTTCTCTGAGGTGGGAGCTGATGGAGGATTGCTAATCTCTGCAACACAGAAAGAGTAGGACATAAAAGAAAACAAATCAGAAATAAAGGCACTTTGAACCTCAGCTTTACTTTGCATTTTTTGACATCAATTCTTTGGTCATATGGTCGGGGGGCGGGACAAAGTTGATGCTTACATGGAGCAATGTTTTGGATCAGCAGAAAATGACATTGTTGGAGGTGAAAACAGAGATGAGGACGAACCGCAACAGTGAAGCTGCAAAACCAGAATAATGAGCTGAGAGTTTAACTGAATGCAACTGCTAATTTTGTCACAAGTTCACTTTTAGGTGACCATTTGATTGTTGGCTTTAAATATTGATTAGACCTGCTTTGTTGTTTAATTAAACAGAGCAACCCTGTTGCCAGGCAACAGATGTCTGTGTCTATTTTCAACTTTTTAAACATCTTCAGTTTGTAATCAGGCAGCATTACGGCGAGATTGAACCCAAGTGTACAGCAGCATGAGTGCTTGTCGTTCTTTAGGCAACATTATGCATGTATTGGTTGCTCAAAGTTCTTTACTTTGCACTCTTTCCTCCGTTCTCCTCTGGGAAATCTATTTGAGCAAAATATCTTGAAGGATGCCTCAACTCCAGAAATGCATTTGTCACAGAAAAGAGTGAGGAGAGACGGGGTTTATCAAAGGAGTTGTAAATGTGAGTGGATCTGTAGATGTTTTTGGTATTAGAGGGATATAACTTTGAAATTTAATTAAGAATAAATACGTCAACATGAACACAGTTAATACACATCTGAAATCTAACACTCAAAAAAAGAAAAAAAAAGAACAACTGAACTGTGTTAAACTTCATAACAAAATGACTGTTGGTTAAAATGATGTTTCACTTTTGGATTTGTTACCTTGACTCATCTTTCTTCATGTTTCCTCCTCACATCATTTGTGAGGTACAGACTAAGATGCAAGTGAAAGAGTGAAGAGAAGTAAAGGATGAGTGCGAATTGTGAAATTAATTCCCTGTGACAGCTGATTACTGCTAAAACGTGGTAACCAGTGATATAATACTGCTGATGTCTGCAATGGATGTTAAAAAGGGCCTTTAAAGGGCATCAATAATGGGCATTTTAATGTTTGAAAGTCCAGAAACAGCAAAACAAGGGACAGAAAAACAGTTGACAGAGGAAAGGAGGCAGCTTGTCCATGTTTTCATGACGGCACTGTTTACTCTGGAAATCTTATTCCTCTTCGTACTTTTTTTAAAGATTACAATCTAACTTTGAAAAGCAGCCATGACAGCGGTTCGTCAAAAACACCACTGAAACAAAACTGCTTTTTGGGGAACCTGCAGGATGTCCATTTTATTTTTGTTTTGTATTACTGTTACAGTAATAAGATGCAGAATTTCATAAAAGAATTTGAATAGCAAATGTGCTGAGATTTGGTGGAGAGAAGCAGCTGACAAGAAGGCCACGTCCTGTGAATTTAAAAGTTAATATGCAAAGCAGAGCTGAGTCAATCACTGTTTTACATCATTGTCCAAAGTCCCTTGTTGTGTGTGTACACGTATCTGCTCACCTTCCTGTGGGATGATCCTCAGGGTGACACTGAGGCCGGCGTCTTTGATCAGCTTAACGATGTCAGCGTGCGGCATATTGACTATGGACTGACTGTTCACCGCCAATATCCTGTCTCCCACCTTCAGCTTCCCGCAGCGGTCGGCCGGGCTGCCCTCGATGATGCGACCGATTTTATGGGGCACAGCTGTCGGAGGAATCAGATGCAACACGCTGCAGTTTAGGATACATTCGGCAGCAGATCACTTCTGCCCCTGCTCAAACAGCACTGACTGAATTTGTCTCTGTCTTTCCCATTTGGTTGTTCACCCCAGGCTTACATAAGGTATCCAGGATTTTTTTTTCATGTGTGTGGGCGATGCACACAACAGTATACTAGAGATGTTTGAGACTGACGAGCTGTGGGAGGGCATGTATAATTGACGAGCTAGTCTGAGTGGTGCTTCACTTTTTATTCAGCCATGACTTTAACTACCTTGTCTACTTAAGTTTGGCAGTCATCCTGACGCTACATGGAGACAACTTGGTAGTTTACATGCATCTAGGAGGTTTCAGACAAGGTTCAGCACTTGAAACAGTTAGAATCCAGAAAAAATGAAGCATCTACAATCACCAAACTCACTGTTGGTTGCAGCCGTTTCTGGCCGGTTGAGTGAGCTGATGATGACGAAGCCAAAGCCTTCGCTCTCCTTTCGGCTGATTGTGACATCATTGGGTTGTGTGTTTGGAGTCGATGTCCTGTCTGAAGTGGCGGCGGTGTTGCTCGTGCCATTGTTGGGAGCCTGCGTTGTGCTGGTGCTGTTGCTGTAGGTGAAGTCGCTGCGTGGGGAGCTGTGCTGCGTGGAGACGGAACCCGGGCTGCGGCCATTTTCTGGACAAGACTCTCCTGTAGAGGGAGGCAGAGACCTGAGCTGTGCATCTGTTGATGGGAATAGTGCATAACTGTCGAGAGTTCTCATGGGGAACAGACACTCAGCAATCAAAAAATCCTGGTGGCATGGCTTTATGGGGAATGATGAGTCCTGGTATCTGTGTATGTTTTACGGATGCACCTTAACCTTCAATACAACAGGGGGCGGTGCATTGTATATATATTGATGATGCCTCAGATTTTTAAGTGATAAATCTCATGAATTTGTTGCTTTAGTTGTGAAGGCAAATAATTTCATAATAACTATATACCATGGTAGCAACAGTTTAAAGCTATGGGATGTAATAATATAACCTCTGACCACACGGGGGCAGCAAATCACAAGAAAATTCATCTATTGGTCTGTGGCGTTAGGCCTGGAATATACTTCCTGTTTTACATGTACAAGAACGCATCATGGCCGACATGCGCATCCTGTGTTCATTTGGCGACACGTACATGAAATGCAATATCCACTTCAATGCTAGAGGTGCTAGTGCTAGTTCTTCTACAGTTACAATCTTTATGTACAACCACTAGCTGTGTGTGGTGCTGGTTTTGAACTGGGGCGGCAGCCTAATGCAACAACTCACCAAATGTTGCAGAGTACATACAAACAAACTCCTATGCCAACAACACTGATTTTATGGTCTAACATTGCAGCTGTTTTCTAGCTAGGACCCCAGCAAAAACAAAAACATAACTTCTTCTGTCTTGTTTCTTTTATATGGTTGTATTTGGCTCTGCATTCTGCCCCCAAGTGGGGACCTCCTGTATTACATGCTCTGCTTGTGTATGCAAACGGAGCAAAAGTCTAGTCAAACTGCAAGCATATATTCAAGGCCTAAGACAGAACTAAGTGCACTTCTAGTATAGCAAACACACACATTAATGCAGGGTCAGAAATGGTTTTGCTACATATGTTGGCTTTAAACACTGTAATTTTTATCTCAGAAGGTCCTATGATAGGCACAACGGAGATTAAGTCACTTTCACATCAATGTGAGGTTTATTCTTCTCTTCCATCATTTCTGTCTTACATTTCTTCGTCTCCTCTGCAGCGTTGCAGATGTGTGCCATAGTGCTGTGAAGTGGTGTAGAGTCGAAAAGGAGACGTTGCGAGCGAGATAAAACTTCCTAAAAGTAATCAAATAATCCCTATACTTAAATTGAAATTGACATTTCAATTAAAAAAAAAGTCCTGTGTGTTGCTTGACAGACTTTCATCAAAATTATTTTATTTTGTCAGTATTTTTTCATGCAAGACTAAAGTTAGCTTGCTGACTGACATATTAATATTTACCTCTTTAAGCTGAAATAACATTTTAATAAAATAAAATAAAAAACTAATAAGAAAGTTCAGCAGCAAATAACTAACAATTCATTAAAAATCCAACAGTAAGACAGATTTTCTTTGGGCTCACAAGCCAGAAAATTAATAAAACAATAATTTAATCGTTATACTTTACAAACAAATAATATTTACTGTGAAATGTGGCAGATGAGAATGAAAAAGTTACTCAAAATTGTTGCTCATGTAACATTTGTTTTACAATTTCCATTTGTAAATCAAAGAAATGAAAACTTTCTGATACTGATGACATGTAATAAAATTAGCAATTATCAAATTTGATATATAGTTACTCTGAATCCAAAGACGAACATAAAAGTCACAGGAGTTACAGCTTCTTCCTGTCCCTTTGACTTGTTTTTATGTATGTGAGTCAGGCTCTCGACTACTGTTGCTCTGACAGAAAAGACTTTTCAGGAAGTCCTGCTGTCCGTTTCAGATGCTTAAAGATACAGCAGGATCTGTCAACACCAACACACACACAAGAAAAGTCAAATCTGTGTAGAATCTGGGCAACCGGGTGCAGGCAGAAGTATGAGCTGAGAGCAACGTCTAACACTTCGCAAAGTGCCAGTGGGAGTCTGACAATTAGGTTGGAGGTAAGGCTGCAGAAGAGGCCAGGCATGAGTCAGAAAGCTGCCTTTGGTGAAGAGAAATTGACTTAGAGGGCGGATAGAGTGGGAAGAATTGGATTGGCGAGAAGGCCGAAGTTCAGAGGAGGAAGTGCCTTCCCATTCTCAAGGCTCAAAGCTATAAAGGTAAAGAGGCTTGAAGAAAGAAGAGACAACACTGTGTTTCAGAGCAATACGGTGATTATGATTCTTTCCAGAACACCTGAGAGTAAATACTCTGAGGTTAGCTCAGTTTTCTGACTGATTAAACCCGTTTCTTAAATCACTGCAGGACAAGAATAAGAGCAGGGTCCAGCAGAGGCAAGAGGGGAGAGGAGAAGATAAGATTTAAATCCACTTTATGATGCAGTATTTCTCAGTTATTTAGTGCTCTATTAATCATGCCCTTTAAAAATCGACCAAGAAATTAGCTCAAGGTGACACATTTAAATGCCTTACTTTGTCTGATCAATAATCCAAAAGCAGGAAAGATGAAATAGTTCCATCTAAATCACTGCAATCTCTGCTGATTCATGTTTTCTCACCTGCTGCCTGAACCTTCCTCCTGATGACCAGGTTCACCTGGCCGTTCCGCGCTGCCCCGTGCATCAAGTCGATGACATATCTGTGCGGCTTCCCCGCCACCGGGATCCCGTCCACAAACAGCAGCTCATCGCCGGGCCGCAACCGGCCATCTACATCTGCTGGACTCTTCTCGATAATGGCCCCGATCAGGATCTGTTTTTGATGAAGAATTTTAGAAGGCAAAACGGGCTGCAAAGGGGATTCAGATGCTAACTACCGTGCTACACGTAATGAGAAGATAAAGAGGTTGTTATTCTGTATTAGTATTAGCTCAATAACGTCACTGAATTATTGCTGCGTTACTTTGACAGACACCAAATACAAAACAGCAAAGCAGCCAGATCCAGCACTCTCTCAGGGTAACAGGTCAGGGGTTAGGTGTGTACGGTGTGTGTAGTGGGTTAACGTGGAGAACATGACAGGGTTCCACGACCATCGCCATACGAGCCTTCTCACGCGTCTCCGGACTCACAGGCTGCCCAGCCTCATCACCGCCCAGCACCCTGAATCCGAACCCAGACTTCTGTCTGCGCAGGTCTACCTCGATGTCCTGGTACTCCGCCCCTGACAATAAAAAAACAAAAGAAAAACAGATGGAATCGATCAAAAAAAACAACAAAACAAAACAAAAAAACAAACAAAACAGTCCTGACATGTGAGCTTTAAAACAATGCCTGTGCAGTGCTTATGCCTTTACCTGAAGAGTCGGCATGAAAAACTGTCCTTGGCTGGCTGGGTTCTGGATGGAAAAAACACACAAAACCCGCATAAACAATGAAAAATGTGCAAATACACAAATACAGAGATTCCCATGAATGCACACATTAGTGGACAGCACAGCAGCAAAACACAGATGCTCCCATACAAGCCAGAAAGAAGCAGAAAGGCCCTGCCTCAGCATTAACGTCAATGCAGAACTTCAGCATCATCCATAAAAGTCAGGAAGTGCTTACAGCGTGTAATATGCCTGTTCATTATTTACAGCGCGGGGTTAGATGTAAGCACCGACCTGGAATCAGGGGCTACACGCTGAACCGCGAGCTGCAAAGCGGCGTCATGAACTCAACCACAGACAACTGGTTTCAAATGAAAAATAGATTCCAATTGTATCTGTTTTAATCATCGCGAGCGCTCGACTGGGACTCAGCAGGGGTGAAGTGAGAGGAAATCATGACTGCAGACTGGCAGAGCGACACAGCTGTTACCACTAGCACACAAGAGACCCTGAGCAACCAATTATCAACTGATTCAAGAACAACCAAAGCTACAAGAGTCACTTTTTTGGAGTAAAAAAGCAGCAAATAATACAAACACAAATAAATGAATAAATAAATAGGAGTTTTGAGGTTTTCATCACATCATGTCACACTTAATGCAGATTATATTGTGCATTTAAGGTCTACACATTCTATCATGTCTTCTTTTCATCCCAATATACTGGAGGTTAAAGCAAATTTCATTCCTGTGCTAGTAGTCTTGGAAAGTTTCTATTTTTCTTCTTTCTTTTTAAAACCTGTGACGCCTCTCTGCTGAAGGAGCTGTAATCCACACAGCCTAATGACAAGAATCTCCTTCGAGATTTTTCGATATGTGCACCTGTGGAAGAATGCATCACTTCGGATTTAGTGTTTAACCCATCTGCTGCCGACACTCTTCTTTTAAAAGTTATAGAGAATCTCGTTTTTAAATCAGTGCTGGAAGAGTTTGTGCACACTGACTACTGGGAGAACAACAGCCCTGGCTCGTGGTGGTGTCTAAAAAGGTCACAGCCTACTTCGCTCCCCAGCAGTGGGAAAAAAAACATTTCTAAAATCTGCCCGAGTCTTTTCTCAGATGAGTCTCAGCAGACCTGACCTTTCCCGAGAAGAAGGTAACACTGAAACCGAAGAGGAGAGGAGAGATCATGGAGAGGAGGGTTGATAAAATCAGAGTCTGACAGTCATGTTCTTGTGAGTATCAGATGCTTTAAGTGACAATGAACACCAGTCATAGGAAAGAAAATGCTGCTACTTCATGTTAGCAGAGGAAAAGAAAACAGAAAGCACACAAGCATCACTGCTCCATTCAAGCCTGATGACATCCACAGCTCAGTAATATAGAAACCAAAACCAATCAGGTATCTGATGGGATGAATGCAGGATGGAAATACTTAAATATTAAGGTGGTTTCTAGAGGGTGCAACAGACTTTTGGTAAACTTGATCCAGGCAGCTACAGAGTACAAAGTCAGGACAATCCCACAATGAAACATATGTGAACACAGCAGGCAACGCTCCAGAGAATCCCTGTCAGCATGTATGACAGCTAGCAGTCGCTGCTTTTTATTCATCTTTACGATATTCCTGTTATTTATTTCCTAGATTCTATGAACATTTTTTTAGAAGCCCCTAAAATTAAAAATTACTTTTGTCCTCATAGTGGATCAGCAAATATTTCATTTCCAAAAAGTTAGACATTGTTTTATTTTTAAACCTTAAATAAGATTAAAAACAAACAAACAAACAAACTGGATGTTGAAAAGTGTTGAACACTTATTCCTGGACAGTTTGTGATGAGGACCTGAGGCACCTTCTAAACATGGACGATGCCTAGAATGGGTTAAAAACTGAGGACAAAATTAACTGAATAACTGGCAAAAAATGAGCAACAAATCTGCAAAGATTCTGGTAATCATTTAAAGCTGGGATACAGACATTCAGCATCACTTCCGTCAGACTGGTTGGAAGCTTTTTCTGTTTTCAGTGGCAGCATCAAGGCTTCTTTCGCTGTAGACAGTAGAGTGTTTTCTTCCTGCAGTAGCAGCTCTGGTACTTACGCCTACTCTCATAGATAGCTCTGGACTTCTCAAATAGGTCATAGGGGTCTGGTTTAGCCAGTGCCAGGGCTTCGGAAGCTGAGTCTGGGACTGAGGCCCTGTGAAGATGGTGTGTTGGGAAGTGGGAGCTGTGGGAAATAACGGGAGCCGACAGGCTGGTCTGAGCGGGGCTGCTCTGGCCCTGCTGGGACTCCCACTGCTCCAGCACCTGCAAAGCACAGCGGCATGAAGGGTCAATATTTCCCTTTCAGCTTACCCAGTCCTGATTCTCCATTTGAGCTTGGTGACCATGGTTAAAAACACACAAATACAAAAAAAACAAAACAAAACAAAGCACAGACTTTACAGATATCTGACCAATCACTAATCTCTAACGTTGCTAGACCTGTCAAGCTTTGCATGCTCGCACAGTTAGTTGTAGATGAGTTAAATTCCTTATTTCCAGATGAAAATATTGCTAAAGACAACCATCTGTCACCAGTTATGCACAAGATATGATAAAAGACTTTTTAAACCTTTTTGATGACTTGAAATAGTTTGAGCTTTTGCAAACTAATTTATAGAAAACATCTTTGTATGAGTAAAGCAATGAATTATTTAAATCGGTGCCAACATTGAAACCACTAACAGTGGAGGTAAAACCAGTGCAGGGGTCTTCTGGGAGAAATCCCAGGCTCAGGGGAGGATTTGTGGGTCCCCACAGCCACTATTGAACATTCTTATGGAGAAACCTTACAGACTGAGCACGCTCACACACAAATACACACACAGGTGTTTATATTCAGGTGTTTGTCAGGTTCACACTTAGTTGGACAGCAGTTGCCTCTAAATACATCTGGTACCATGTACTTTCCAATGATGTAATAACTGTTATTTTATATGCATATTTTGTTTGTTGTGTTTTTTGTGTTTGTTTTGTCTTGTCTCTTCTCTTTCCGCAGGTTGAGAGGCAGACTTCGAGGGCCTTCTCTGCTCTATCTCCTTCACTCCTCTTAAACCGTCTTCCTACTTCTTTCATTTTTTTTCCCTTTCTTTTTTAATGTCTCTGTGTCCATTGTATTTATAATAAACCCACAGTAAATCCTACTAAAGTTTCATTTATACATCAAGTGAAGCATCATGGCCAGCCGTAATGCTTTGCTTGTGAAAGTAAAACTGTTGGGCCTCAACTTCACACTCAGATAACATTCTGAGCGCCACAATGCTGGACAGAAATGAGGAGCTGTCGTACAAGCTGAATGCCATAAATAATATAAATGTGCATATTTGCAATAGGATGAGGTGGTCCTACATAGTCTGTGGGTCAATATAACGCAGAAGGTCTGAAGATATTATGTTCATGTAGCTTCCAAAAGTTTTTAATCTGATTAAGAAATTTTGCTCATGTAAAGTGCTGTCAACAAGTGCATATGACAATCTTGGATGTGCTCTGTAGCGCCTCTGTCTGGTCAAAGAAAAAACATGACTTTGGTCACATCACATAGTGTATTTGATCAGTGCATCTTCAGGTCAGCATTCTGAAATTGCATCCAAAAACAGAATATCTAACTTTTTGTGACTAGTGTACATTGAAAACTACTTTCATAATAGTTCCTGTTGGTGTAGCATACAGGTATGAGACCTTTTGTTTCTCCATAAAATGTACTTTCTGTGCATCTTTGTCCCGTATGAGTGTCATAGTCTGTTATATAATGAGGATATAAGTCTCAATATTGTGTTTATCCACTCCAATGTCCTTTGTCATCTGGGCAGGAAAAGTATAGAGAGACAATGGAGAATGTCACAGGAGCACAACCTGCCTGGCGTGGAAGACCATGGCCCCTGGGGTTGGTGGTGGTGAGAGCGAGGGCCCATCCAATGCTGCTTGCAGCTTTAATTTAAACACAGTCAGTTTCACTTCAATCATAATCAAATTAAATACAGTCCAGGTCCATAAAAGGTGAGGGAGTGGGGTATGGGGCCTCCACTGGTTGAGAGGGCATCATCACTAAAGGTCTGTTTCAGGGTTACGTGAATCAGTCCTAAAGAAAAACTTTAGACCTAATCTTAAAAGAAGATACAGTGTTTGAGTCTCAAAGACAAAATCCACTTTTAAAAGAGTGGTGCCTGATAACTGAAGGTATCAGGCAAAGACACAGCTCAGGCCGTGCTGCCACCCAGTGGATACTTACTGTGTTAGTCAGATATCATTTGATGAAAACCAAACAGCATATCACCACAAACACATCATGCAAAATGCCAAAAACAACATTGGAGGATTGATGATTTGGGCCTGTTTTGCAGCTAGAGAAATTGAAAAGCTTGTAGTCTTAAACCCCTTATATACTGGTTTTTGGTTATGGAATAATTTAACCTTTTACTGGTTTTGGTGTCTGTATGTAGCAGTGTATTCACATGTTTGCATTGCATCAAAACAGAAACCATCCCACCTCTGACTTGAAGCTCATCCAGGAAATATGTTTTGTTTCAGTTCTTCAACTGACTACTAGGTGCTGGCTCAAAACAGAGCAAATCTCCACTGACTCCCAACTTAAAAGTGTGCAATCTGCCTCTATACTGACAACTGGAATTTACCATCTTCAAAATGACAAAGAATCAAGAATATGTAATTTGTAGAAGTGGAAAATCTCATGTGTAAGACAGTCTGCAAAAAGTCAAAGTCATGCATGCTTGAGATCAGAGACTGAAGTGAAGCGAGGCCTTTGTACAGTTCCTTGGTTTAACAACAGTGGTCATTAGATTTAAAAAAAAAAAAGATTTTCAAATCTCTCATTCTAAAGAATTTGAGTATTTGTCAGGTTTCTCTGACTCTGAGGTTCATAATTCAAATTCTAACTCATAAATCATGTTAAAAATGACAAGTTTGGAGCACTGGATGATGCAACTCCCAGTATAATCCCAGTTAAGAGTCCTGCTTGGTTTTTTATGAGTAGCTTTGCTCCTTCATGAAAAACGAGTACTGGACTGATGTGCGATGATGTTTCACAGGCTTCCTCAACTAAGCCAGGCTGCTGTTGCTGTTGCCCAGCAGCACCACTTCAGACCAGTTCTAGATTCCAGATTTTTACACATCACTTTCACATGTGGCAGAGCCTTTAGTTATCAGGCTCCTCCATTATGGAATCAACTTCCAGCCTTGGTCCAGGAGGCAGACTCCCTCTTTACATTTAAGACTAGGCTTAAGACCCTCCTTTTTGATAAATTCTTTAACTCTGTAGTGACTCTGACCAATTTTTTAATTATGCTGCTATAAGAAAAGATTACTTGGACTGCGTTTTGTGCACTGAGTGTCTTTACCCTGTCTTTCTTATCTCAGTCTGACATTGTCCTGGAAATTTTAAATAGCATTAATATAGTCTCTCCCTTTTCCTTCTGTAGGTCCTACCATTGTGATGCTGGGTCCTACCATGGTGATGTTGGGTCCTCACATGGTGATTCTGGGTCCTACCATGGTGATGTTGGATCTTATCATGGTGGTGTTGGGTCCTGCCATAGTGATGCTGGGTCCTACCATGGTGATGCTGGGTCCTCACATGGTGATGCTGGGTCCTTCCATGGTGATGTTGGGTCCTACCATGGTGGTGTTAGATTCTACTGTGAGAGGCAGCACAGTAGTTCAGTGGTTAACAATGATACTTCATAGCTAGGTGGTTCAGTTGGATCTTGTTTCATCTGTTTTTTCTTGGAGTTTGTATGTTCTCTCTGTGTCTGCATAGGTTTACCTCTGGTACTCCAGTTTCCACTTCCCCAATGACATGCTGTTTAGGATAATTGGTAGTTCAACATTTGGCCTACACATAATTTCCATAAAGTACACTATAATTTGATTTAAAGGAATAATTATAGGACTAATAGGAGTAATTATTAGGGGTAATTTGTTCCATGAAATAAATTGATCTAGTTGTGTGTGTCAGTGAGAGAAAGCTGCTTGTGTTGTAAAACCCCCTTGAGTGGTCCCTGGACTACAAAGGAGATATATAACTGTATTATTGTTCTTGTAAATCAGATATCTCTTGTTTTCCAAGGCAACATCAGTATGAACTGCCAGCTCACATTTCATCTGTCTTTGACCTCACTGTTGTGTGACTGTGGTGCGGTGGAGGTATAAAACTCAAAGGAGCAACAACGCCACCCTGAGAATCTCACTCAGGGACTAGGTTTCTTGTTAACACCAGGCGCACAAGTCAATTTACTCGAACCAGAGACGTGGTTCCAAAGTTTAATAAAAAAAGATATTTATTTAGCAATCATATTTCCTTTTTTTTACATGTTAAATTTAAAAACTCAATAACAGAAAAAGAAAAAGACTAAAGCTGGGGACTGGTGGATGGACCT
>JBAMYA010000016.1:8499821-8576350 GCA_037176975.1 Arrhamphus sclerolepis
CATTAGCTATTCCACCTTTTTATGTGAAACCAACAGGCAGTCGCGTTGAAATTTCCCCAGAAATGTTCCAGTTATAATTATATTTTTGTCTTTGTGTGCTCTTGCTGGCCAGATAAAACAAATGAATGTCCGGAATTTTCCTGTAGGGCCTTGACTTTGACACATGTGGTCTACGTTTCTAGCATTCTAATATATGCTAGTAATATTTTCCTCACATTGGACATAAACTTAAGGATGAAAAAATAACAGCTTAAAAATGATGTGCAACTCTCGATTTGCGCACACAAAACAAAACACCTATGACCAACTGCAGCTATTCTAACAGAACATACATATCCATATGGGATTAAACTATCTGAGGCTCAAGAAAAGTTAAAAAGCTTAACAGAAAATAACACATCATCAACTTTGCCACATCAAAAACACAGATATGGTTTCCAGTGTAGCCTAAATTTGAATTCTTCATCCCCATCTCAATGAAATGAGTTCAAAACCAAAAATCACAAAAGCTTATTGTGATCTTTTCCTCCCAGAAGGGTCTTAAGTCTTTGATCTTAATGAGCTTAAACTGCTTTCATGGTTAAATCCCCAAAATACTCTCAGGAGACCCATGATATCTAAAACCCACCCAACCTGGGCGTTTTTGGCACCTTTTTCTTAGATTTATTCATGTTGATGCATTCAGGTGACACATGCAGTTATGCTTTAGTAAATAGAGCTTTTTTTTTTGTCTTCAACATGTTAGTTTAAGCTTATACACAAAAGCGACTGAACACAAACAGATGTGACACTCCACCCTGATGCGTTATAGTGCAGCAGAGCTAAGCCAGATCCTGATTTGGAATAACAAGGTGAAATACAGCATGTAAGTACAGCTGCTATTGCTTCTGCCTTCTACAGCTCTTCTACAAAAGGAAAAGGCCAACAGATGGCAGAAACTCTATGGTTAGATCAGATGATGTCTGTTTTTATGCTCGTGTGTGGGCAGATTGTGGAGATTTGAGATAGTGGCCCCCTTTCTTGGTCTAGAAAAACAGCCTTCTGTTTTCTCTTGTTTCCCCTCTGTCGGCTCCCTGGTCCCTAGCAGAGACACGGGTGGCCTAATAAAGAAATAAACACAATAAATATATTCAGAAGATGTTTCTGACCTTTGCGAGTGAATCTCAGCGGTATCTGCTGCACTCAGGCAGTTGGCAATATGACTGGTTTGGTGACATTATTCAACATTCAGGGCAGCAACTTAAAAGCGCACAAAAACAACAGTATCACTGTTTTTTGCTCATGGTTGACACTCAATATCAGAAAGCACGCAAGTTCCTGTCTTATCAATTAATGGAGGCCAAAATAAATCGAGAACAAGATAAACACAAAGAGAAGAGTCGTTTAACTGTGAGTACTATAGATAGATGTTTCTTTTTTGATGTTTCAAGACTTAATTAAATATCTAACGTTTTAATCTGTGACAGTGGAGTGCCGGCTGAGTCATCACTGACAAAAGCTCTGCGCACAAATCAATGAGAATTTGCAGATCCCAGCAGGCCTATGCACAGCTTATCTGTCGTATCGCCATCTAGGACAGACAGGGCCGTCCTGTAGGGTCAAAGCCACTGTCATTTAAAGTTTGATACCTTGCAAATGTTTGGTACATACCAATGTCACAATCCACCCCAAATCCCCCAGTCATCATGCTGCATTCATGAGGAGCAGGAACCAGTCAGCTACCTGTGGATTCTGCAAATAACAGCCTTGTGTGTGACTCAAGACAGTCTGTGATGCGTGGCTATGATTGCCACATGCTGAAAAACATGGTGAAAGCACTTCAAGGCTATTTGCCAGGAAAAAAACAAAACAAATATACCAACAACACCCCCCAAACATTAAGCTACCTTTGACATGCTTTGATTTAGGGGCTCACAGAAGGCAGTTAAATTTGTCTTTTCTATATAAAACTGACATGACAAAAAGCATCAAAAACCAACTTAAACCAACCACTTCAATCAGACTATATTGGTGACTGATAGGAAGTATGACTCAGCGGGCAAAGTGGCACCTACTCAAGCAAAGTGAAGGGGAGCTGGACTCAGGAATATAAAACCAGAAAAGACTGGAAAGTGCACTTGAGAGAAGCTGTGCATGAGACAGGAGTTTCTGTTCGTAGCAGGGCTGAACAAAACATTTCCGCAGTCGCTGGACTGAATCAAACACACACACCATCACACATTTTGCGGAAGAGTAAAGAGGACGCAGCAGACATGCAGAATATTGAAATGACAAACATGGCGGAGGGATTCAAGCGCTGCGATGGTCTTACCTGTTCCACCTCTCTGAACCACCAAAGTGGCCTCAGCTCCCACAGCACACTCCTTGAGCAGCTCCACCACCTGCGCGTGTGTGAATCCCTGCACGGGTTGTTTGTTAATCTCCACGATCAAGTCGCCCTCGCACAGGCCCGGGCAGCCTTGAGGTTCCAGCACCTGTTTAACACGCTGTCCCGTGGCGGTGTCCGCGATCGTGAAGCCAAAGCCGTCCAAGCCCTTCACCATCGTCACAGTCAGCAGCTCACCCTGCGTGGCGCCCGATGACGCCATGGAGACGCTGTCGGGAGGCGTTGTGCCTGAAGTGGCAGGAAGTGAGCCATCCAAGTGTGTGTCACCGGGGTGAGCGGTGAGGAGCTGCTGCTGGGCGTTAACCTGATCTTGGCTGGGGTCAGTGATGAAGCGTGCCGTGCGGGTGAGATAGTCTAAATAGTTGTCGTAGCCCGTCCTGCCGTTCACCATGATGGGCCGCTGCTCCATGATGCCCAGCGGGGAAATGATGGTTGTGGTGGTGTTGTTGTTGGTGTTGGTGGCGTCCTCCGGGTCATATGGCAGAGGGTAGCCGCGACACAACACAAGGGTCACGCTTTGCCCGATGGGAACTGACTGGAAGAGTTTGACCACGTCAGCGTGGGTGGTCCCCAGGACGCACACATCGTTGATGTAGACTATGACATCACCTGAAGAGAAAAGGAGGCAGACAGAGACATTAGAGGGTAAAGTCTAATGGCTGGAACATTAGAAATAATGGCTCCAGACGTAGGTGGACAGACCGATTGACCTCAAGATCAGATCACATTTTATTGTGCTTTAATGGTACTCTAAATTGCAGTTAAAAGAAAAAGGACATTTAATAAAATAACCGCAAATCAAACAGTCTCCATTTCAAATAGCAACTACCATATTTTGTCCCTCAAGCCCAATGTTCTTGTCTATCTTTTTTGATACATTTGTCGAGACAGGAATCTTTACATAACAAAGCAATTTTCATGTAATATATCTGATTTAAGCACAAGTGTGAGAAACAGACTGTTTCCGTTTAACCTATTTAGACCAATGCAGTCTTTTTCCAGAAAAAAAAACCTCACTTAAAAGCTTTACTTCATGGCCGCTGACTGTCTTTAGAGGTCAGGATGCTGCATGTAAATACAGGAAAGTGTGAATACGGATGACGATTTAAACTGACTTGAGAAGAGACAAAATCCAAAAAGTCCAAATGAAACTAAAAACTGCACAAAAATAAATTAGGCTGATGTGATGTACAATGTATAAAATGTGGAAATAAGACAGACGGGGACTAAAGGTGTGTCTTTAGATGAGACTTAAAAGCAGAGATGAAGCGTTAAAGTGCTAACTGGCTTCATAAATGTGGAGCATCAGCTGCACAAGCTCTGCTGCCACCAAGTTTAGGACAAACCTTGCAACAAACCTTGCCTCATCAGCAATTCTTGAAGCCCTGGAAGCTGAATTAACGATGGATTAGATCCGTAATGTAGAGAGGGGCTTCTCCATTAATAGCCTTAACAATAAGCAAAATCTATAATTGACAGGGAGCCAATTAGCCTGGCCAGTCATTTTAATTCTTTTCCTCTTCAATTTAATGAATTAGTCTGGTTTTAACTTTGTTTCCCAGAGAACGGACACAGAAGAAAGCTGTCTCCCCTCAGAAACTGTCTCTGGATGCTATTGAATAGGATAAAAAACAATCAGAAGAATAGAACCTGACATAAGCAGACAACCAGGCCAGTAAATATAATGAAGGATCATCAACATGGAATAAGAAGAACAATATTATGTTTGCTGATAATATTACCAACAGGAAGCATATAGATGTTAGAGCAGTCCCAAATACCATTTGGAGCTTTGAATAGTTGAAGCTCTGTAATATTATCTGTATGAGGCAGTGAAAAGGAGATCCACATGCTTGTGACTGAACAAATGCGGTCTGAATGATCATTTGACTGTGACCAAATGAGTTTGGTCCACCTGTGCATGACCAAGTGTAGTGGGTGCTTAGTCACACGCTCTTGTACGAGGAGAACAAATGAGTTATTAATGTGTGCGAGACCAAAGTAACCTGTATGTCAGTAGGGGAAAAGAAATGATTATTTTTTTAATAAATTCAATAGGCAAGGAGTTGATTTGCCAACTTGTGACTCATTTTAAAGTGAGTGACAGAGCTGAGGTCTCCAGCATGCAGTCATCTTATTAAAAAGTTAAAGTGAACTGAAGCGTTACTGTAGGTGACATTCATAACGTGTTGCAACTGGATGTTTGTAGGGAGAAACAAAAATGGATACTGTGATTTAAAATTTAACATCAGCTTTCTATAGCTATCCAAACACTCAATCAGCTGCGCACTTTCATCACTTGCATCCACACTGTCTCTCCTCTGATTGCCCCAACGGCCATCAACCATATTCACATATAAATGTCACCACAGATAAAGTCTTATCTGGCTTTAAAGGACAAACGACTGCAGACCACAAGTGACTAAAATGTTTGCCATTTATGGGTCCCAGAGCTTTTATTTGCCTGCTGCAGTAATTCTACATTGTAGATAAAAACCAAACTGACAATTAAATGTTACCACACAAAAGCACTGGCACATCAGTGAACGTGTAACAGTGTTGTGTGTGCTTTTTTTTTTCCACGCTGCACTGTGGAGGCACCATGGGAACACAAGGCACAATCCATATCAGAGTCTGGTAAACAGCATTACCTTGGTGAACGAAGAAAAACGCTTATTTTCTACCTTAAGACATGATTGCAGTTGGAAAATGAAGATGGAGAGAGAGGGCAGGCTGACTGTGTGTGAGGCATGAAAAACAAGCATCCCTCATGAAGAAGGAGCAAAGGCTGCGTTCTGGCTTTGCAAAGCAAAAGCTCAACAATCGAATTCTCTTAAAACATGAGCAGCAGACTGTAAAATCACCAATGGATGGGTTAATTACACTTTTTTTGTGAAACAACAACAACAACAACAACAACAAAAAGACAATTCATACTTCTTGTTCATTCCTAGATCAACTGTTTAAAAGCAGACCAACAGCTAGATGGGTTTGAGTCTCTCTGATCAACAGAAATGCAAGTTGAGATATCACCAGTTTTCTCTCACTGGAAAATGTGTTTCAGCCCAACGATTACTGAGTTTTAGCGCTCTGCCGATATTGACAAAGCAAGCACACACCTTTAGGCAACGTGACATGAGGGACTCTTTAATTAATCTGAGTAAATGCAGCCAACATTTGCCTTGAACACTGGTGTCAGAATCAATAGCTGAGTACACTGGCAGAAAACAAATGATGGTGCTGTGACCTCACGGCACCTCGCTGCTCCCCATGTATCTCATTATTTGTGACCGGAGAGGAGAGATGGAGATGGAGAGTGTCAAGTGACACATAAAGCTGTGAGCTGGCATGGAGGTGTAGGTATGTATCACCGTGCAAGCTTTAATATCTCCCTCTGAAATTTATGCCCCTTTTTTGCGTGAACGGTGGAGGTGAGGTTAATTTTAGAGGTGCTGCACACAGAAATGGAAAATTATATCAGGAACCGTCATCTGGAGTGTCTCTTTCAAGAAAGATTGCCCTTGTTACTCAGCATCAGGCCTTTCAGGCAATTCACGTGTTTACGGAGCCCTTGTGTCACATATATTCAATCAGCCTTTCTTTTTCTCTTTCTTTTTTTTTTTTTTTTAAACTTAACTCATCATTTTCAGGTCAGAAAAGGAGGACTTTGATGTTTCCTGGTTAGAAAAAGACAAGACAGCAAATTAAAGGAAAATAGAATCCTGCTTTTATAGACTGTAGAACTGACCAAGGTCATGAGGAACTACCATTTAAAACATCATTATATTTATACTGATTATTTTCTTGAAAAGGAAAAACAGAGTAAAAAAATGTAGTTCTGTCACATGGATAGACTGACCCAAAGTGAACGCATGTTTTCAAGAACAGCTGTGGACAAAAATGAGAAAATAAAAACTGGATGTGAAACACACGATTGGCCATTAAATAACCCTCGCACCATCCATGATGGTGCAGGTCCTTGACCCCGCCTGTGCACTCCACATTCACTGCGACTAAGGCCCACACTCTCATGAGTCATCTTTCATTACTCCATCCTTGCACACTCCTCATGACATTTTCATTTCCATCTAATTGCGTGTTCAGAGGTCTGTCAGCGTACCAGGATGTGCCTGGTCCTGCTGAGAGGACAAGGCCATGATCAGAGGACAGTTTAGACCCTCTGCTGGGTCCAGGAGGCTACAGTTAACTGTCAGTGAATGTTTGCGTTGCTGGCTTAAATTAGATGGCACGCGTGGAAATAAAACTTAAAACATCTGATTCTATAGCCACTTTTTCTTTACTTTCCTAACCAGCTATGTTGTAAGATTTCCTGCTAGTTCCTGGACTTGCTCATTCAAAAATAAATAAATAAACAAAATCTGCAGCTTTTATCGTAAAATTGAGACTTAAATCACATTTTTTGCATAATTGCAAATAAAAAAAAAGAAGACTTTTTTGTAAAAAAAAAGAAGAAGCTATTTTGTTTTAAAAATTTGCAATATCATATCTTTATTTCATAAAGACTTGAATTTTTGTCACATAATCTCAAATTTCTCAATAGTTGCAACTTTTACCCTAAAATTGAGGCTTTTGTACTAAATTTTTTCAGTACAAAAAGCTAATTTTGTTTTGTAAAATGTTACATATTTTTCTTTGTCATAAAATCTAATATTAAAAAAAAAAGAAAAAAAAAAGATAAATCTAAAATATCTTCGCTGGAAAATATAGACTTTTTGCAACGTGTTGACATAAAATGACAAGAGTTGTAAAATTAAAAATTTTGTACAATTTTACAAGTTGATGTTATAAATTAGTTAATTTGTGACATTTTTTGTTGTAAAATCTTTTTCTAAATCATAAACCAGCTGCCCTCCACTTCACTTATCCCACTTTTGGTGAAGCATTTTGTGGCTACTGTGCTCTGCAAATAAATATTATTTACATACTTACTACTTACTGATATCAGCCTTTGATAAATGATGCTTCTTTATGGAATGTTGTTTGAAAGATCAGAGATCACAGGTGTTCATTTCAGGTTTAAATCTTTTAATGGTACTATGCACTGTAGAAAGACAAATATGCAAATCCTACTCAATTATACTTTGAGGAAGACTGTTTTTAAATTATGTTGAATGACGTTCTCATATTACCAGCGACCATCGTGGTCACTGTTTTTTTCTACCTGCTGAAATCACCTGTTACAACAAGTCAATTTTTTTGTTTCACATCCTCACAGGCACTAAAATTGCCCCAACAATTTCTTTGCAATGCTATGCAGGCCCAAGAAGCGAAAAATAGACTTGGATTGATAAATTAAATGAACCTATGAAACTCTAGATTGTACATAATAGTTATCAATTTTTGTTTTTCAGGAAGGATGTTGTGTAACTTTGGACACCAAACCAGTGTAAATGTCACTGTTTCCAAACAGAACATATTCTGTACTGTTTGGATGGAGATCATCACTCTGTACTGAAGGAGCACTGCAGTAGTTACAGTCTGCAGTTTGGAGCTCACTGTGTAACGGAGCCATTCATTTCACATTAAACACCGCCACTAGCATTATAAGTTAAGCCTTTCAACTTCAAGTAAAATGCAACTCTTTGTTCTGAATTCTACAAAATATGGGGAAAAAAAGCAAATCGAGTCAATTTTTCTGTGGACAGAACTTGAAATACAACACGTTTCAAGATAAATTTGAAGGTATTAATCCCATATTTATGAAGAAAATATCAAACACGTGTTTTTTTTTTTTCTGCATGTGTATTAATATAGTAAAGACAGCCAGGAGGGTTAGGTGAAGAGAGCGGCAAAAATTATCTTTCTGAAATTGGTAATTTCACACCCCTGCAGGTCTGAGTTACTGTGATCATGCTAGCTCTGTTGCTGCAGAAGTAGGACACAAAGTCTGAGGAGGCAAAAAGGGGGTTGGAGTGTGGCTGGTAAGACAGAAGATGAACTGAGGGGAGGAAGAGGTGGCATCACAGAAGCGGGTCACATAAAAAACAAAGGAGGGGAGTTTAAAATGAAGTAGAATAATGACGTGGAAAAACAAATGTGTAGAATTATTAAGGTAAGCTTTGCTGTTCAGAGGTTTATTTTTAGCTGCAGCCACAAAACACATCTGTTTTAAAATGCATGTCTTCTATTTATGTTTTTCTTGTGGAACAATGGCGAACTATTTTCGTTTGAATATGGCCTCATGACCCTTTCCAGAATCACACCGCTTCTCTAAGATTGTTACTGCTGTCTTTCCTCATTGGCTTTGTATTAACACAGACCTGAATGTTCCGTGCCAGGAAATCAGCAAAAACGTCTGCTTTTATAGAGGTAATTACATCTCTTGATGATCAATTAATAAAGTCCATTGGATTAGTTTTTCCATATGCTGTAAATCACAATAATCTCTGCACTTTCTTGACCACACAGACATTCAGACTCATCAGTACAGATGAATACTGTTATTATCTTGACCTTTAATTCAGATGGCTTTACTCAGTGTGTATTTGTGCATGTGTTCTGCAGTTGTATCCTAAAGTCGCCACAGCCAGGAATAATGGGCATTGTGCAGTGCATTGATTAATGGAAGAACAAATGCAGTTGTTAACTGGAGACCTGTGTTTATCTGCATACCGAATCTGGACAAAACTAAGTTGACAGGTTGCACCTGCAAACAGGGACAATATAACTGTGTTGCACTTCTCACCATTTCATCTTATAAGAAAGCAACATAAACACCTATCTGTAATCAGGAATTGGTATTTTGAGGAACAAAAAAGGAAAATAAAAACATAAAAAACAAAAATGTTATTTAACTGTTATTTTTACTTAAAACGTAGTTCCAGGCTGAGCCAAGGACTGCATGAAGCAACTATCATCCCATCAAACTAAAAACACTTTCTGTACAGGTGGAATAATGTGTGTGTGTGTGCGTGAGAGAGAGAGACAGGATATACATTTACTAAGTGGTAACATTAGCTACAAACGTATCTCCAGCAACGTTTGGGCTACAAGGCAGATGTCAAAATGATTTGAGGTGAGACCAAAAGAGCGTGCACTTTTTTTCTTCCAGGAAAAGCACCTTATGATGCTATCTGCAGAGGTAATGTAGTGAGTGCCAGTGTTTCCATATCTGATCACAAAGATGTTCCTGTCCTTATAAAGGGAGCTTTTTTTCATACACCAGAAGAAAAAAAAAGAAAAAAATGTCCACTGAATGGGTGACTGTTGTTTAATGTTGCTAAATTCTAAATTATATGTATATAAAGGTAGGGTAAGCAATTCACGCATGACATGTTTTGTCACATTCAGCAGCCTATCTATGTAAGAGAGAAAGAAGATATAGCATTTTTATAAAAAAGTCATTATACACAGCTTTGGCTCTGTGAACTGGAAACAAACAGCGTGGGGACAGTCTGACCCCCAAACCATAACAAAAGGACATATATAATTGACTATGTCAGCGTGCTGCTAAGTGTTGTGTTTAACACAGCCAGACATCTGCTGATTTGATAAAGAAATGTTTTGTTGCTGTAAGAGTGACTGAGTCTAAATGTGTTTCATCCACGCTTCAGGCTCACCTGTGGCCATCTTCCCGTCTGCTGCTGCAGGCCCGTCAGGGATAACACTCTTCACCTGGAGGAATTCATCTGGCTCATCACCTCCAATGATAGTGAAGCCAAAGCCCATGTTGCTCTTCTGGAGTGACGTGGACAAGAAACTGCCTTTTAGCTGCGTGGGGTCCCGCGTGAACAGGGGCTTTTCTACGAGGGATACAAACACAATTGTTAATGAGCTTTAGAGAAGTTACTGGAAGGGCCTTAAAGCTGATGTGGGGTAGTGCTCACAGGGCGAGGCCATGGGTAAAGCTTATCCATTAAGAAAAGGGAGTAGCCACAGGAAAACTGGCAGGGCATGACCTGGACAGCAACATAGCAGACTTGGACACAAGTGGGGCTGTGGTGCCGACAGACGTAGGTGTGATTTGGTAGTTCTGGCTCCTGTGCGGGGAATTAATGCGAAACCCAACCTAACTCAACTATCATCTGATCCGCTCCTCCAAAGCTGAGATATGATGGGGTGCAGAGAGCAACAGTGGTGCAGCTCTTCAGTCCTAACCCAAGCAGCAGAATTCAGCGAATGACATGCTCTGAGAATCAGGGATCAGTTCCAGGGAAAGATGCTTGGGGGGAGTCAGGGAAGAATTGGGAGAATTCTGGAGGAGGGAGAGCTGGGAAATTTCAACAAGAGCGCCTTGAGTAGTAATAAGAGGATCTCAGCCAACAAGCTTAGTCACACTTAAGCAAGTCTCCCATCCCTTCACCAATGACAGAAGTTGTGGCTAAGGTGCTAATTTACATCCTTTGTTTGTCTTCACTGGTCCAGATTTGGACTGAGCGATTACCCTCTCTGCTTGCTTATGCCAGGAGATAAGACAAATCATAGTGCACATTCATTGCACTAATCCCTCAACTGTCTCAGGGAAAAAGCTTGCTTGCGAGTTTGCATGCTAACATTAAGTCATGAGCGCAGGCAGCCATGAGTACGACAGTCAGCCCCCTTTGCCTCTTTCTTGGCCTACTTACTGACAAAGTGCCACAGGGAATAGGGGCTACAGACAGGCTGCCCTAGCACCACAGTGCAGGCGGAGGTGTGAGGTGTCTCATGTTGCTGGTGATGGGGGCACATGTTCACCCGCCGAGTCAGAACATGCCGCAGCGGGGAGACATCGGCAGACGAGGAGGTGGCGTACACAGCAGCCCTCCGACCAACAGTTGGAGAGCTGGAGAGGTCGCTGAGGCTGCGGCAGCGCTCGGGCAACAGGCCGACCTGGGTGCGGGGGTATCTGCGGAGGGTGGCACAAGGGCTGGCATCCTCCACTAGCATTAAAGTTTGAAGACGGGAAGAGGAGGAGGGAGGAGATGGAGGGGAGAGAGGAGGAGAGAGAGCCTCACTGAACTGTACACACAAGTGTAACCACGGAGACTGGCTCTCGGCTCAGGAGCAGCGGACTACTATGTTACTACGGTAACAAACCTCCACTTCCACAGTCCAGACAGTATTTTTTTTCCAGCAGTACATCCTACTGCTGGAAGCTGGTGGCGGGTGAGTACTGGAACAAGGTAGCAGCAAATCAGGAATTAAAACACCACATTTGAAACCACACGTTCATCAATAAGTTATGAGTCACCATGAAAACCCACCCACAACCTCTTCAATTATAACTAAAGAGGGTCGAGATGATCAATAAAATAGATCTGTTGAGTTGTCTGCTTTTCAATAGCAGTTACAACTAGTTTTGACTGGTGCTGCCACCTAGTGGATATCATTTTTGCAGTACTTGTGTAGCTCTGGTTGGGAGCAATAGAACAAAATTGCTTTTGATGCCACATACTTGAGGATTATTTGGACAATTAATCTTTTGTGACAAGCTGACATTTAGTTATTCTACGACATGACATTGACCTAAAAACACCAAGTATTGAAGAAGTAGCCCTAGCCTGGACCACCATTATAATTATGTTCCACTTTCATAGAAAGAGTTAGTCTGGATTTGACTTTACTTTCCAGGGCCCAGTACCAACGGACACAGAAGAAACTGCCTCTTTACCCTATCCAACCAGTTAGAGAAACAATGCATATCATGTAAGAAGAACAACAACCTCCAAAATGGTGCACAGCAAAGATGAAATCCTAGAGAATGACTGTTGATCCAAAATGTTATTAGCAATTCTGCAGCAATCTTGGCTATTTTGGGTTGTGCCCCTGTATGATTACTGAATAAATGAAATTGTGATTGGTTTGGTATGTTCTATATTCATGGAAACGGCTATGAAAAGGAAGGGTACCAGGCTGGTTTCACGAGTGAGAATTTTTACAAAGTGAATGGGTATAGTTGGACTAAATCAGCTCCCGGAACAAGAAAAAGAATAAAAAAAAAAAAGTCCTTTGGGTCTCAGTGTGTGTTGACCTCAACAGCACTAAGGTAAATACTAATATCAATTAGCATTTCACAGGATCTTGTCTTTAATTTCACTGTAATTTAACAATAAAATGATTGACTTGTCATAAAGACTGAAAGGTTATGGTGCAAATCTCATCCTTTTAATAATTCATGTCATTGACCTTCTTCACTTCACTACATTTCCTGTCTGTCTCCCCCACTTTTACTTAAAGACAAAATGCAAAAGTTAATTACAAGTCAGTCACATTAAAAAATTTATCCAACTGTGATTAGATTAAAAAGTGCAAATAGATATTAAAACACACATTTTTGAAAGGAAACTGAAGAACCTGACAGCATAATCATTATTTACATATAGATTCATTAGCTAGAGAGTACACACTGGATAAGTATGACAATGCTACCTAATTATATATCACTAAATGTACAAGTGAAGACATAATTACCTCTGTAGATGGTGGGAAGGGGAAGTGAGGACAGACCCTGGCTTTGCATCTGCTGCTGCTGCTGGAGTCTCCTCTTAGCCTCCAGGACTGGGTTCTCAAACTGGGTTCTTCTATTTATATGACTAAGATGATTTAGAAAAAAGAAAAAGAGTTTCAGATTTCACACTTCCTGCTGCACTTAACTTAGCCTCCCTTGGCGTGTAGATCAGATCTAATAAACCTGGCGCTGCAGCAGATATTACGATGATGATTAATTAAATGGCTGATCCCCAGATTACGTAACAGCCGCAGAGTTTAAAAAAAGCACAAACAATTGATCCTGAGTTTTTTTTCTTCTTCTTTCTTTTTGTAATTCAGACCCATTTTATGAGCAGAATTATATGAATCAGCGACTGAGAGGAAACCTGCACATGGAACAGCAATTTCCTTTGACGTCCCACATTGTTCTTAATTTAGTTTGTAAGGGGGAGATAGTCATTGACTGCAAATAGTATAATTCACCAGTGTGAAATAATTAGTCATCATCAGATAATTCCCTCACATGCACCATTTCCTGTCCTGTCCTTATCTTTCAATGAACACCCAAGCAAGCGCTAATTACAAAAACGGCTTCACCATATTTTTTTCTTACATGGTTACATAAGCTTTAGCTTGGATAAATTCTTTTACGATACATGTGACAACAAAGGCAGAGATTCAGAGCTTCTCGAGAGGGTAGCACTATATTATGAGGGTCATTCTGCAGGTTTCCTTGATCAAAGTCGAGCCAAGTGACGCCCCTTGCACATCTAAAAATAGAGTCCTGTTTCTGCACCTCAGAATGGAGAGCATCCAAACATAAAAAAGAACCACATGGTGGGGACACACATTTCAATATAAATGATGGATATAGGCTGAAAGAATGTGCAGAATGCTTCATCCTGAGTTAATCTACCGATAAATGAATGCATCATAAGTGTTTTAGACAGTGCAACAGAAATATGGATAAGGACACAAAGCCTAATAAACACCCGCCCCAGTCAGCAGACATATATAAGTAGCAACTTCTTCTCAACTACATCGCCCAGACTGCTCCTAATAAACATGATTAATAGAGCACCAGCAGGCTACACTGAAAATCAAAAGCAGGCTATTACATATTAAAGATGCACCAAACTTACTCAACATAGTAGCTGCCATAAATGGGGTCATCGATTTTCTCCCAGCCGTATGGAAGCTCTGCAAGAAAAAAAAACAGCAGAGAGGCAACAATAAGGGCTTGTTTATTAAATGAACTTACAGCAGCATAATGATCTCCTATGAATATATCTTGTCACTAATTACAAGACATTCAATGGTACAATAACATGTTGCATAGATTGCTCTCTTTCAGTGAATACCACTATGAATCGTCGTATGAAAAGACAAAAATGATGGCAACATGATGCAAGACAAAAGATTTTCACTGCAACTAGTCCCACTGATTGGTTTAAAGAGACTATTGGCTCATTAATGTTGAGAAAAAGTTACAAAATAACAGACAAATCTGTATTTTCTCCAGGCTGCAAATATTGTTTTTTTTTTCTTTCTTTTTTTTAAACATGGGAACTTTGAAGGGTGTTGAGACTTATATCATGGTCAGGATAGAACAACGTCTCCAGTAATAAATAATATATAACAGTCAGTTACTGACAGAAGACTTGCACTTAAAATAAACAAAAATTATTGGATGATCAAGTGTGAAGATGATGTAAAACAGTCAAATACAGAAGTCAAACACACCAGAAATGGGTAAATACTAGTTAAGGCTTTCTGATGTCATGACATTTATCCTGATGTTTCAGTAGAAACTAGCCTGATAGATCAGACCCACATCTGGACAGATGTAGTGTCTGAAAATGAGACATACTGACTCCTCATCCAGGAGGCGGAGGCAATGGTCGCTTTTCAAACTGCCTCTGCCCACAGTTGGTTAGTGCTGCAACCAATCACAGCAATGATCAAGGTGATGCTTTCAGAGCAACAAAGAAAATGGAATCCAATGATTGTTGCTGTTTTCACAAGCCGAACTCAAGAATAACCTTTCAAACACTCAACTAATATATATGAAAACCTTGTGCAACACAGTTAACGTGAGATATTCAGATTACTTCTTGAATATCTTCCTTTATCATTAGAGCAAATTTATCAGATGTCTGACATGTCCATTTGTCAGTGAGATGGGCCTCATCCACAACAGTCCCTAAGAGATTGCAACAGAAGTACAAGTCTTTAACTGCTGATGATAAAGCTGGTTTAAACGACCACAGTTCCTCCGCTGAAGCCACCTGATACGTTTACCATGCAGACTACAGTGTTGCAGCTCTATCATCATGGCGTTAAGCCCTATCAGAGACTACCAGCATAGGTTGATCTGATTGGCTCCCCAAGACTTTTGAGAATAAATAATGAGCTTCAATGGAGGGGAGCTAGAAGGACCTGCTGAGCAAATGTTAATTTCGATTTTTAGGCTAACCATAATTTCAATTAAATATGTAATTTGTCTCTTCTAAACTTTTTTTTTTTAAAGAAAACCAACTAAAAAAATAGAAAGCCCCCCCCCCCAAAAAAAGAAAAAAACAAATCAGCCTAAATAACTGTTGTGAGAAAGCCTTGAAATGTTACATCTTGTTGTCATTCTTGTCCGCTGTCATCGACATCTTAACATCAGCACAGATAACACACTCACAGTTGGTGGCCATTGCATGAGTAACTCCATTATGCCCCTAAATTGACATCTGGTATCTAATAACATGGCATTTTAAACAGAGTGACAGACTAAACAGATTTGACTTTGAAGTTGTCGAGCAACAACAACAACAGGCTCAGCCCACATGCAGTCTGAAGACTGTTTTGAAGCTTTGAGGTTTCCTCTTTGATATACTGAAGCTCAAAGTGAACACATTTGGGAAAATCTTGAATGATTGTGATCAAAGGTCATTTAAAGGTAAGGTAAGCGATTCCATGTGATTTCCAACCCAGGAAACTTTTTGTCAGTTAATATCTCCTTACCCTGCCAGGACAGTGTTATAAAAATGAAACAAAAATATCCATGCGCAGCTCTGGATTGGGAAATTGGAAACAAACCATAACAAATATTGCTCTGACCAATCACTGACAGGAGGAGGGTTCATACTTGTACATATGAAGTGGGGGAGGTTCGGTAAGTCTCAAGAGAATTCATGATGGGGTCTGCTTTCTGTGTTCTGCTGATGTTTTATTAAATATCAGCTGATGTGATTGTCTCCCAGACATCACTTTCCCTGCCTTTAAATGTTTTGTGAAAAATCAACAGTATGGTGAAAGACAGAGCTAACCCTAACCCCTAACCCTAATTCTCTAACAATGCTTGGTGTCTTTAGTCTTGCAGATTATTAGCCAAATTGTTAGATAACTTGGAATTTTTTCTTTTCACGGAACAAAATGTTGCAGTTATAATCCATCTTGAGGGGGCGGTGTGAACGCATCTGCAAAGTTTAAAGGACATTCAGTTAATAGTTGTTGAGGAATATCTGTCTAAACCATAGATGACAACTTAATGGTGATGCCAAGGAGAAGTCCGATTGATTCATTTTCTGAGGAGCATGAATGTCTGTCCTTGGCTTCCCTTCTAAGAGTAGTTAAGGCATTTTGTTCTGGACGCACTGACAGACAATTCTTAAATGTCTGAAATGAGTCACTCAAATACAGTAAAGACTTTGAACTTGTCACACTAACTGGCAAATAACATTTCAACAAAACTACAATTCCTCGATATTTTTGCTGCGTCAGGCTTCTTCTGCTTGTGGATGAAGGTGCAGCTTTTCCCCCTGGATGATCAAAGCTAAACTTCTGTCAAACCATCACTTTTATCAGTCTTCCAGGACAGGGGTTTTAAAGTTACTCTCTCTTGTTTCTTCTACATAGCCCACTGACAGAATCCAGCTCTTTAAAAAAAAAAAAGAAAAGAAATAAAAAGCTTCTTGTTTGCTTTCCAGGATATATCCAATTAGCATTTAAATCATATTCCCACATGCAGACTCCACTATTTTGGCATAATGGTGTAATATTTCAAAACTAAGTTGAGTGCGTCATGTGAGAGGCTCTTGCTGAAATAGCATCCAGCTGAATCTAGTGCAGAGCTCGGGGACAGTGTGTTCCAGCGCTGCTTAGCTTAGAGTGGGACCAGCTTTGATTAGTGACAAAGCAAAGTTAATAACGGCAGAGAAAATTCTTCCTAATAACAAAGGAAAGCAACCAGAGGAAACACTAAAGCACCTCTTGATCACCAGCGTTCAGAAAGGCCATGAATTAATCTTTTGTGTGGTCACTGTATGTACGTATTAAGTATTACTCTTGACCTAGTTTGCAGGCTCACTACACACTCCCATGGAAACAATGCTGGTGTAGTGCTTGTGCACGTGCCATATGCTCCTCTGAACCCCTGCCCCCATCCCCTAAACACAAATGATAAAAGTTTCAGGAGGATGCACTACTTTTTCCCTCACTAAAATTGCATACTTGCCACAAGACACACAAAACACAGACACACAGTGTTGCAAGTGATATAACAGAGCGCTGCGAGCAGGTTGACAGCCCATGGGAATACCTTCTGTGAGCACTGCAACATTTCTTAGCCCATCTCCACTCATTAAATATGAAAGAGAGTGTTTCATGTTCTCACCTTTATTGGATGCTACACACACACACAACAGAGATACAGATTATGTTATTTACTTAACATGCACACAATAACCCTCTTTATCAAGTGCACACATGTAGACACACACAAATGCAGAGGATCAAAGGGATGTCATGCGGCTCACCAGACTTCTAAAGCAAAGCTTTCCTATTAAAACGTCTAGAAAAAGACCTACAGGAAGCCATGAAGGAAGAAGACAGACAAACCTGACAATCTCTCAAGACAGTTGATGTTGATTACATCTTGTTACATTTTGTTATCTGTATTTTTTTCCCTTTTGATGATCATTTTGTCTATTTGTCAGTGAATCGAATGCTAAAATCTGGGAATAATAGAAGGGAAAAAGAAAACAGGTAAATGACTGCTGGTAAAAGTACTAAATGATTCTTTTCGGAAAAGTCAGGATTTGTTTAAGCAGTTTACTGTTTATTACTTTTTGTACTAAATGAGAAAATTTAAAATCATTTGAGAGATGGTATTTATCAACTAGGCAGTGAAGACTTTGAAGCAGACAAGATATTCTCTAGATTAATGGAGATGAATGAGATTATGTTCTTGTGCAATTTGGACCTCTATTTACATTGACCACGTTTTACTTTGATTGCGACTCAAAAACTTTTAGAGGTTTGTTAGATTCTGAGGATGAAATCATCTATTTCTCTGTGTGCTCTGGTGAGCATCGTGTTTGGCCCTCACTCTGCTGTTATTCACTACTGTCCTAAAGCAATAAAACACGGGAGCGTCTGGTACGCTTGTGTTTTATTTACTGCTTGATCAATCACATACTTCTGTAAATGACAGTTAGATGGTCTGAAAACTGGATACATTACAGTACAGTGAAGTCATTTGGAGCCTTTAAAGTCAGGAAAACCATAATAATCCAGTATTCTTTTGTTAAATGTTAACTGACGATACTCATCAGTGTCTCCTGATTGGTTTAAGTTCTTTTGGCTTGTGAGGCAGGATGCCTAATGAACGAATGAAGCTCCAGTTGTACGTGTACTGAGCTGCACACCGTGCTATGACTAAAAAATTGTTTTGCGCGATTACCTATGCCACCAACACTGAGAGATCCAGAGTATTAAAGTTTCAACAATAAAGATTACGCACCAAAGTCTCTTTGAAAGCACATTTTCATAGAATCCTCACAACCAAACGTACATTTCTTCCAGGAAATTACAGGTAATAAGTCCAAAAACATGGGAAAGTATGCCATGTCCACTTTAAGGTGAAAGTGTGAGATTGAAAAAAGAAAAAGAGACCCAACAAAATCATCAAAATCGCAGTGTTTGACAAACTTATATGGTTATCACTGGACATATGCATCATACGCGCTACCTCTAACTATCGTTAATATTTTCTTTGTTCGTGTCCCAATTATCTTCCACAGATTCTGGTTCTTAACTGTACAAATAACTTTTCAGAAAATTCTGGGCTCAGAATCTTTTAAATGTCACCTCTACGTTATCATTTCACATTTTACATGAACAAAATAATTATGCTTCTCATAAGCGCATCACAGCTGTTTTGTACTTCTTTTTCCCTTTCTTCAGAGATGCCACTTTTTTGTTTTGTTTATTACATTGCTTTTGGTAATATCTTATTGGTATTTACCATATTGTGTGATATGATTGGCCCCCCTTGAAAACAAGGTCTATTCAAAGATGTGCTAATAAATCATTTTCCACGTCTGACAAGAACGAATCCTCAGAAAACGTCATGATTTGAGTGAGGATGGCTACAAAGATCATCATGAAACAGCTACAGTGTCAGTTTTATGGCGAAAAGGAGAAACAGAACTTAGCCACCTGATGTGGCCAACGACTGTTTTCTCAGATGTGTTTCCACACGCATCATTTATGTTAGTGATGCTGCTGATGGCTTTTCATTCGGTCATTTCATCAAGTGGATTTTGTGAATGTAAAACTCCACCTTCAGGGCAATGATCTCCATAAAAAGCCAAATATTCATTTGTCCGATATCTACAACTGGGATTACCCTCATTCAGGACCACATGGGGATTTCCCAACTCTGGCATTAACAGGTCCAACTCTTTTCCTGCAGGAGTCTTCCTCTTGAGTCAGCAGCAAAGTCAAGTGGAAAAAAAAAAAAAAGAGGCAGTTTCCTGAGGTAAGCGGTCTCTCATCTCTCATCCTGATGTCTCTCTCTCTCCATCCTCTGACTCTCTTTTTCTGTTGGATTTAACTTGTCTCTGAACTTTGGTACGGCTAAATAAGAGCAAGTATCAAAGTGAAATTACCTATTGCCCTCTTTATGGTCCACTGGGTAGCACACTATTGCATTTATCTGCTGGGTCTCTTAAAAAAAAAAAAAAAGGCAGCCTCAGGATGTCAGTAAAGAATATTAAGTCAGATTAGGTCAACCTGCAAGTTACAATGGATCCAGACAGTGGAGTTGGCAAAGTGGCCGTGCCAGGTAGTTAGATGCTTTACCTTCTTTACCTTTTTTCCTGTCAGCTGCTACAACTGGAGCCTTCACTTTGATGCAGAGTTTTACTCTGCTGGGAATAAAATGCAGCGGTTTCTCAGCAAGATTGGTCTCATTTCAGAGTTTGTGTTTTCTGCTGTTAATCATCTCAAAACAGAAATAGTGCCAAGATTTGAAAATACTATAATTTTCTGTTGTAAAAAAGAAATAAACGTGAATATCTGAATATTATGAAGTGAGATCGAGCATACAAAGTATACAGGATAGAAAAGTAACAATACCAGGTCTAAAAGCAGCCAAAACTTTGAATGTATGAACCTAAAATATGGTGTATTTTGTTGGTTTTGAATCAAACTGTTTGTTCCTGTCATAAGAGGACAGAACAAATGTCCAATGAGCTGATTTAAATTGTGGTCAGTACAATGTCAAGGAGGTAAATGGGCTGCTTTTATATTGTTCTTTTCCAATCTTCTTGACTTTTTGTCCGAAAATCACAACTTTCTGTCATAAAATCTCAAATTTCATAAGATTTGCAACTTTTATCATAAAACTCAAATTTTGTCATAAAATTGATAATTTTGCAAGATTGAGACTTTTCTTTATTAAACCACCACCACTTAAAAAAAAATCATACAATCACAAATGTCAAAAAATGTCAATTCTTTTTTTCCTGTGGGAAAATCTCAACTTTTTGCAATTATACTCTTTAAACATGCCCTCTAATTGCATTCAACTATTTGTCCTAAAATAACAAATATTTTCGTTTAAAAAAATGTACAAAATTTTGCAACTTTTGGTTGTAATTTTGTTTATTTATTTTTTGGACAAACATTTGCTAAATCATGACTTTTTGACATAAAACAGTGTCCTGTCTGCACTCCTATTTATTCCACTCCAGAATCAAAAAGGCAGTCACATTGAAATTTCCTCAGAAATGTTCTCGTCAGAAGAACATGACGGGCTCTGTGCAGATAAAAGGAGGTTTTTGGGCCGGATTTGGCCCACCAGCCTTGAGTTTGAGATGTGTGCTTTAAGGTGTTTATGCAGTGTAAGGGCAGCTTGCTGCACACACAGACTAAAGTGCTTTTTCTCTCAGGGAGCAGAGTTCTGATAAACGCTGAACATAGGAGGATTGTCTCTTCGCTCGCTCTCTGGTGTCTGGCTCCACTGAGTGCTGTCTATAACGTCTCCGTCAGTTGCCTGCAGTGGAGTACCGACTCCCAGGGAAAAGGAAACAGAGTGTGTGCGTGTGAATGCTGAATAAAAGCTGCACTGCTTATCACCACCGTGCCATGTGTGTACAGCAACGACACGTCAAGCCAGTGTGGAATTTTCAGGTTGTAGCTGTTGTGACGGAGCACAGAAGCAATTTGGAAAATGTTTATGGCTTCCAGTCATGCCAAAACATCCATCCTGCAGCCAAATGAGGAAGGCCTCTTTCTGCCAGCAGGAGGCATCCTGCCATCATTTCCACTCAGTAATATCACGCGCCCCTTATTTCCCCTTCGTCTTCCCCTTTTCTTTCACTACTTCCTCTTTCCTGGTGATTCCAGTGCTCTTATTATTCTAATTTATGGAGTTTCCTCGAGTCTTAAAAATTTTTTTTATTCCACTTTTTCAAATTTAGACTTCGCAAGAGGGTAGCAAACCAAGTTCAGTTTCTTTTTTTTCTCCTTTATTCCCACCTTTTGAAAAGCAAACAGGCTGAACTCAAGCACTTTCTTTTTTTTTTTTGCTTAGAGTCTTTTTAGTTACCGAAAACTAAAGTACCGTGCACAGTTTCATTTATTTAGCAGCATTCAAAGCCTACCTTTTGAATGCTGCACACATTCAAGAGAAAAGCTT
Organism: Arrhamphus sclerolepis; assembly: GCA_037176975.1. Classification (NCBI taxonomy): domain Eukaryota; kingdom Metazoa; phylum Chordata; class Actinopteri; order Beloniformes; family Hemiramphidae; genus Arrhamphus; species Arrhamphus sclerolepis. The sequence goes on from JBAMYA010000016.1 coordinate 8,521,610, forward strand.
CTCTGGGCTGATGAATTAAGGTTTCTACTGGCCAACAAAGGAACAAACTCCACCGCCTCATACTTGAATTTTAAGAGAACACAGACAATGGAGTCAAAAAGGATTTTTAAAAAAAAATTTAACTACATTAAAACCCCAGATTTAAGATGTAAAGTCTGAAATATCTCAGCAGACAAAGGAGCTGAAAGGACTGTATTCACATATGTGCAGTTCAGAGCACATGATTTCAAGACTTCAGTGGAGTTGGACTGTAGAGCCCCAGAATCCAGTCAGACTTGTTTAAGATTAACAACCACACAATAATTATCCATTTTTAGTGAATCTGGGCAGTGGTGCATAAATGTGTCAAAGAGCACAGCTACGCTTTTCAAGGAAAAGAGTCAGTGTACCGCATTCTACTTTTTCTGCCACAGCAGATCATCCATTTCCATCTTACCCTGTCTTTTGTCACACCTACCAAATTCATTTCCTCTTTTACCACAGTGGTCGCCTCCCTTTTTCTTCCAGCCTTGCAGCTCTATTGACTATCCTTCCTCTTTATGTGTCCAAAGAATCTCCATTTAATATTTTTTTATATTGTCTCCAAAATGTTTAGCCCTGGTTGTTCCTTTGATGTATTTGTTCTTAACCCTCACAAAGAAAATAACGTCTTCAGCTCCTTCCTGTTTAAGTCACATTGAAGTGCTGGTCTCAATACTGACTTGTAGCTTTCCTTCTTCTTCACCTCCTCCACACTTCTGATTGCTCAAAACAGTTGAATCCAAGTATTTAAACTCCTGCACTTTCTTTGCCTCTACTCCTTGCTCCCTCAACATTCAGCCTTCTTCATAATGTCATCCACCTTGGTCCATGGAGACTCTTGTTTGACTTCATCTGTCAACATATCCATCACAACGGAAAGCTTGATGCAGTCCCACTTGCACATGAAACCCGTCTGTTACACTTCACCACTGTCATGATCTGCCACTCCAGACCTCCTCACACGATATCAAAACTCCTCCCTCTGCACACTGAATCAACAAAAAAAAAACGGTAAAACTATTTCTGACCTTCCAAGTACTTCTCGATCAGCATCCTCAGAGCGAACACTTAATCTGTGCTGCTCTTTCTTGCTATGAAACTATACTGTTTCTTAAAAAAACAATTTTCTTAACCTAGCTTCTTGTAGTCTATCCCAGATCTTCAGTGTGTGCTTATCAGCTTTATACCTCTGTAGATACATTCCTCAGGCATTCTCTCTCCGACATGTTGATCTTAAAGACTCTCAGACCTGTATGTCATGTCGACCACCAGCCACACACTTATTGCACTCATAGTTAGTGAATTTCCCAGCAATAGGACTTCTATCACAGTAAACATTCACTTTGCCCATCTAACAGTAATCTTTACAGGTAGCTGTCAACCGATTTCAACAGAATGAATAAATGATGAAACAGTTAGACAAGGCTGAAAGGTATCATCATAAGGAAATGGTAAAGCTTATGTTATTTTGAGGTAGATAAGACGAAGGAACCCAGCTGCCTGGCCTCCACATGGGAAAATACAGATAAATGTCCAGGAATTTATTTCAGCAGGGTGTATTGTTGTTAGTTCTTTCATATAAGTAACTATTGGTCATGTTTATTATATAGAGACAGATAATTGGTCCCATCTGCCCCTAATTTGAATCTGAAGTTTTATAAGAAGGTAAAACACAGCTCAAGCGAGCTGAGGCGTTTTTGTGCAGAATTAAATCTTGTCCTTCACTCAGTCTTCATTTGTTGGGCAGACTTTTCCCCCATTTTAATTGAATTAAACACCATGATTTCCAGTTGCACGATGTGTGCCTAATAGCAAGCTTGGAACCCCTGAATGAGCAGCTGTCTTTCCTTTCACCACCATCAATGACAAATCATTGTTGACCAATCAGAGAAGATTGGTCTCTTCAGGAAGGGGGATTGAAAAACTTTGAGAATCTTTTTATCCTTCAAACAGCACAAACCAACTTGTATTTTTTTTTTTTTTTAGCTCAGTAGGTCCTTTCATAGGTGTAGAGGTTAAGTTGCTTTTATGACACTGTTCAAGATTTACTCTGCTTGGTCTCCTGCTCTCTCATTTTCTTTTCCATCATTACTTTCTTGAGCCTTTAGTCACCTCTGCTACTCTGGGCGGTTTTTGCCAATAGCAGGGAGTTGAGACCACAAGAGCAAGAAACTAATTTGTGCTGCTTTAAAGCTCACATCCAGCCCCTTTGCAACATGTCAGGAAAGGTTCAGGGCTGCAGTGTGGGTGTTCTATTTTGTCTTGAAATGTCCTTAAAGGGATACTCTAACATTCTGGAAAATAGCAAATGTTACCATCAACCTCTGTGTTAGGTCCAAAGTTCATACAGTGTCTTAATATTCTGAGGATGTAATCAATATCTTATTTGGATTTTCTTAATTCTTACTTCTCACTTGTATTTGTTTTAACTGAGGTGTGGTGGGTATGCATGTGGTTTTGCTGTTTAAGTCTCGTATTGTTGTGATGTTGTTTTCTTTGAGATCCCCTTAAACAGCAGAGGCTTCATGTCATGTGATTCTCCTTTTCAGTAAATCCAAGTCAAATGATGTGCTGCAGAAGCAGCCAACTCATTTCACCATGTGGTTCCTCTTAATGTGAAGCAGCAGCAGTAATCCAGCTCTGATGCGGCTGCAGGAGAGCGAACAGTAAACAGCCGGGCTAATAATAGTGAGATGAAATTAAATAATAAAGCTGGATTACACGCTGCATTATTTCATGTGAATCACTTGTGCCTTGGTAGAGAACGTGAATCCAGGAAGGGATGGCACTACGCCTTTGACAAGGAAGTATGCTACTGTAGATATCTCACCAGATAGAAGAAAGCATTCACAATAAAGTCAGTATTCCTGCTGTTTTCAAAAATAATAAGTAGTTAGTGCCATCAGAGACATGAGGCCATTTATTTCACAATAACCAAGGGTATGCTGTTTGAGGCTACTATCTTTTTATCTTAAGTGTGTACATTATTATTATGGATAACATACAAATAAAGCTAGAACTACAGATTGTGACTGTAATTTTTTTTCAGAAGCCCTGAAAGTGATGGTTGCTTAACCAGTGTAACCTGCAATTTATAAACTTGACTGTCTGTTAAAGGAACAATGAATCTATTGTTTAGTTTTTGTAAGATAATCACTATCCTGTCTGTAGTAATCAAAAGCACAATAAAAGTTTTAGAGACAGATGCTGCGTGGATGCTCACCAGTTCTGTCAGATACAATATTTTCCAGGATTCTCTGGGCCTGTTGGTTTGTAAACATGACTTGGCAGACAAAGAGTCACCTGCAAGGCAATTTACCATCTTTGCTTCAATAGAGGCGAGGTAGGTTGGAGAATAAAAAGCAGCTTCAGGAACACAGCCTGGAGCAGCAGGGTATGATTTCTTTTATGTTTGGAGGCTCCATGCTATTTTTTTTTTCTTTTCATCAGTGTGGCAGAAATGTGGTGAAGAAACTGAGCGATGCAAAGGAAAGGAGAATGAACACAGTTGGTCTGCAGAGATTTTAAGTAATCACGTGAATTCCCGTACCCAAGACTTCCCTGCACGACATTGCATTAACAAAAGTTAGTAAGCCCTCTTTGATCCTGATGGTTTCTTGTGTAAAAGCATAATAAAAATAAACTAATCATGTTGAGTCTTAGTAATATGTTAAAACAACATCATACAATCAACAACAGATACATTGTTTTTCCACTGTGCTATTATTCTTTTTACAAAAGTTAAGTAAAAAAAAAAAAGAGAGAAAAAAAAGTACCTTCTCATTGCTTCCAGGTGCTGCTAACCATCAACCTCTGATGCATTACCTCATCATCAGCCGATGAGCAGACCTGTACAAAGCTAGACATCATGGCAGCCTGATGGTCAGGAGCATTCAGGTGCCAAGAGGAAAGACATAAGCAGCTGTTCTAGAGGAGCAACTGCTGCTGCACATCGATCTGGAAAGGGAGTTCAAGGTTCTAGTGTGAAGCTCTCAAATCATTTACCAATCTTCCCAGGAGCGGACAGCCTGGTGAATTTACCCCGAGATCAGGCCGCGCAATAAACAGATAAGGAAAAATAAAGCACAAAAAACAAGAGCTACATCTTAGGTCTCTCTGAATTTGATAAATTAAGTCCATGACAGGATTGAACAAGCACGGTTTGTTTGGAAGAGCTGCCAGGAGAAAGCCTCTTCTGTTTAAAAACAACATGGAAGCATGACTGAGGTTTTCAGAAGGATATATGAGGAAGCCACAAGTCAGCTGGAACAATGTGGACACATGAGACAAACGTGGAGTTGTTTCGGTCACAAATGAAAAACATGAATGAAAACATTTGAGAAGAAACACCAAGCACCTCATGCCGACTGTCAAACATGGTGGTGGACCAGGGGTTGCCCTGCAGCCACGAGACCTGGATACCTTTGAGTTATCATGAACTTCTCTGTCTCTCAGAGTATTTAAGTGGCAAATGTCAGGTCATGAACAGGGCAACTATCCAAAGCGCTCCATCAAATCTACATCAGAATGCCTCAGAAAGAGAAAACGACAGGAAGTTCAGGCCTTAACTGAAATGGCTGTGCTTGCTCAATGCTAAGAACCATTGCAATCAGATGGTTTTTATTATGATTTTAAATGCACACAAAAACATAACCTAAAAACCTAAACCCAATGAATCTTCCATACATTCACCCAGGGTCACCGGAGTCCACTGGAACCTTTCCCAGCAGTCTTTAACACAGGCCATCACGGGCCTATTAATCGTATGACTGAGTTTGTTTATAGCGATAAAAATGCCAAGAGTGGATTTGAAGAACAATTCTGTCCTGAAATTTACCTCAGTCATATCTTCAAACTACAGAACAACTGGCAGAAAAGATTATTGATAACAGAAGATGTTAAAACTAACCCAAAGATGCAAAAAGCCAACTGTGTCACTCAGCAATAGTGGTTTATTGTTCTTTAAATCATGACTGATTTAGCTTTCCTTTCAGATGCACCTGTGCAGTATACAGAGAAATCAACGTCTTAAAAATAACATTAATGCAAAGTTTCTGGTCTGTGACTCAGAGAAATGCAAACAAAGGTGGCAGAATAAAGACGAAAAGGCACAATTCACAAGCTTGTAGCTTATCACAACATTCCAGCACAGTAGGAGACGTGTTGAACTGTGACCTGGCGCTTACTCTCGCCTTTTCCCACTAAAGTTCCACTTTATTTTGGTCAGCCCTTTTGTCAAGAAACACTTTGTGAACAGCTGCACACAGACAGACAAGCGTCCCCCTATTCTATTTTACACCTGCAGAATGAGAAGGCCTTTTCATTGTACCTTTGTGGTCAGGAAAGAAAATAAAAAAGCTATTTTGTGAGATCCTTTAGTTGAATGCTAAAAAGGAAAATTATGTAAAGTAGTGTGTTTCATAACAGCTTCCTGGATGCTGTTGATTACATTAAATTATGTATTAGGGTTAACGAGATTCAACTCAGCTAAATTAGATCCCATGCAGTCAAATATAAATGTAGAAAAAAAGATGGATACAAAATATTAAACTAGGAAAGGAAAAAAAAATAAAACAAACGTCAATTACTGCATTCAGTTTTCATGTGAATGCAATAATGAATTAGCCTTGAAATCCAGACGTACCGCTGGCAAATTTACATTTTCTCAGCAGGTTTGTCTAGCTACCCTCCACTGATTCTCAATAATTATGCCCAAAAGTCTTGGGGAGCCAATCAGATCAGTCTATGCTGGCAGAGAGTCTCTGAAAGGGCTTAATGCAAGGATGACAGAACTGAGATGTTGCGGTCTGGAGAATAAAAAAATATGATGGCTCCAGTAGAGAAACTGCGACCGTTCAAACTGGCGTCACCAACATGTAAAGATTTCTGCGACAGTCTCTTTGGGATTGTGGTGGATGAGGCCCAGCTCATTTGCAAATGATAAGAGACATCTTTGTGAACAAATTCGCACATAGGGTATTGATACATAACTATACCTTTTGGAGATCTCTTCTGGTGCAAGCATCAAAAAAATACAATATGAGGCCAAATTATTTAGAATGATTTATTGCCTCATCTCTGGAAAACAAAAAACAAAAACAACTTAACAATATTGGATTACTGAGGTTCGAGTTTGAATTAATATTCAGTCGAAGCAGGACTTGTGAACAATGCATCGATCATTGTCTTAACACCATCTGACTTCCATAATCAAAAGCACTGGCTCCCACTGGAGATGAACATCTTTAAAAATCCTAACAAATCAAAGCTCTGAACTTCCTGCAACATCTGGACACTCTAGTTTGGATTAAAGGCTCCTACAAAAAAAAGAAAAAAGAAAAGGGAAATAATGCACTCACGAGTGCTTTTTTTTGTACTTTTGCAACTTTCTTCCCCTAAACATTTTATGTCCTTGATCTGAACAAATGCAGTTATTTACACAAAACATGGCTAACTGCAGATGAATATACATTTGGTGCTGTGAGTGTTCAGGAGGCATGAAAGGGCCTGATTCCATTACTTATACTAATGTCTGTAATAGTGGAGGGACACCGCGGTTTGGTTTGGTTCTATTATTGATCACTTTGACATTGGCATTTATAGATTTAAAAAAAGTGGCAATAAAAACTTTGAAAAATACTATATTGTCAGAAATACATTGATTTGTTACCCAGTTGACTGGAGTGCATCTGAAAAACAAAAAACCCATTGTGTCTGGCATCTATAGGTAGTGACAGTTAATTCCACAGCCACGTCACACACACACCTGCCACACATGAATTCTCTTCCCAATCTCCAGGCCTCAGGCATGCTCTGCTGTGGATGTTCTCAAAATACACCCATCAATCATGGTGCAGACAGCTACACTTGCCCCTCCCCTCCCCGACACTCCACGCTGACTACTGCAGGAGGCTCAAGGTGAAGGAGGGCGCTGCATCTCTCCATCTATAATAACTCACCTGTAGCACTGGGTGTGAGTGTGAACCCAGAAAAACACTTTCCACATCTCACGTTAAAAAAGAATAATTATTAAAGCCCCGCTGATCCCACTAAAAGGACAGCAGAGTTAACAGAAGAAATGACATTTGCCTCCCCAAACACATCTGGACAGATGTGAGTATTGGAGAAGCACTTAAACACATGCCAGATAAAGGTTTTTCTTTCTTTTTTTTTTGACCGCAGTTGTGAGAAAGGAGAGAAAGACAGGTGAAACCTGTTATTTTCCCAGGAGAGAGGAAAAGAAGAGAGTGTGAGCCCTACACTTGCCTGTGAGAGACGATAATAACTTTGTCTCTTAGCTGGTGTGGCTCCTCACATGACCAGAATGTAATTATATGTCTCCATAAATGCATTTAAGTGCTGGTCCCAGGGATTCACAGAGGCGAAAGACAAAGAAATGCTGTAATACAATTAAGCGTCCTTTAAACCTGAGTATAGTCAGAGTTATAGTGCCGGCTCGTGTCTGTGCCCACCTCCCCCGGAAGGAAAACGCAGATGAAATGCGCTGAGATAATGACAGGAACATCTAGCAGCTTTGCCTGCTTTTAATTTACTCATCAGCTGAATTGTCACTACCCGTGTGTTTGCACACATGAGGTGAAAAACAAGCTGAATTAGAACAAGATCAAGAGAGACAACAGTGGGTTCTACCTAGCTTCTTGTCGCCCAGCCAACAAATATTTGGCTGAAGGTGAACGAAACCCCGCTGACTTTAAGGGAGGGGAATTAAGGCAAACATCAATGTTCTATAAAGAGCTCGTCCTAGATTTTTTTTCCCCCTCTTTTTTTGGAATATATCTACCAAAACAAAAAGAGGAGACAGGAGTCGGGGAGGGAGGCAAAGATAGATGTGCAGGTAGAGAGAGGAACGGAGACAAATGGAAGCAAAAAGAGATTTATAGAAGGGGGTTATACAACTAAAAGGCGTCTGTGATGTCAACTGCTCTGTCTTCACTGCAGCTGACGTTACTTTGAACATGCAGACATGGAATAAGCTCAACACATATTTCTCTGTTTGTTTTGACAGAATCTGGTTGTATGGGTAGCAACTTTAAACATAAAAGAAAACAAACTGTCTTTGCCAGAGGTGACAACATGTACTTGAGCTATTTATCTTGAGTACTTCCAGTTTACGATGTGCCTAATCTCTATATTTATTAGATAAGATTTTACCACTGAATCATACTTCTTATTTCTCAGTACTTATCTGACAGCTAAAACCACAAGTTGCTTTTGAGATTTTATATTCAAAGCGTTTGGTGAGAGTAAAAAAAAAAAAAACATTCAAGGAATCCCAGCAGAAAAGAGTGTCTCTAAAGAGAATCAAACCACCACACAGTTCTAGTGGGTCAAGACATGAATGTGAGGGATTACTTTATCTCAGCCCATAATTACGAATGTAATATATAAAAAAAAGTATGCATTGCTTTAATTACCAGGATATACAATGTAGCATTTAAAACTTGAGTCGCGTTCATTCATAGTCAGTATGTAAAAATTAATGAAAAATTAGTTGAATGATTTGAAGTCTGACCCTGATAATGAGGCAATTTGGTGACTATATGCTTTAAGAGACATTTAACTGATATCGTCTGGGAATTCTGGAGAGAATAGTCACTGGAAAGCTTTTCTGAGTCATTTCCTGATCTTTTATTCTATAAGAACACATTTCTTCTGAGAGGAGAAATCTCTTACAGGATGACAAGGTATAACATGATATCACAAAAGGTGTCGCTTGTAAAAAGAGCATTTAAGGGTATGAATTGATGTGCAACTCACTGTAATTAGACATAAAACAGTTTAACACCTACAGAAAATTTTAGCAAAGCACAGAGTTGGAAATCAATTGTAAGTTGCAGACAAGCATCATCTAGGACCCACTGGAGTTTGCATGTCGTCACAGGGTTGGAGTTAAGATACTATCATGAACCTGCTTCAACGAACCCACAGTCATCTGGACAAAACAGTCAGCAATGTGAGGATCATCTTTTATTTCTCTAGTGCATGTAAGTGTCAGAAATACTCAGATTACTCTGCAGTTGAGGAGTGTCTTCAGTCAGAGGCTTCTTCAGATCTGCAACACAGACCGCTACAGCACATCCTTCCTGAACACACCAGTAACCATCTACGTTGAATCTTTGAAGAGATTTAAATCATGACGACTACTGCAATAATTGAATTTCCCTTTGGGGGTTAATAAAGCATTTATTAAATGAATTGAATTTGAAGATGTTCTGCTGACAAACGGTGGACAGAATCTCTACTTTCCACAAGTTTTATCTTGCATGTGTCACTCTTCTTCAAAATAACGATATGACTTTAATGGTGAGTATTTTATTTTTTTTTTATCATACGTCAAAACTTTTAATTTCATCCAAACTTATCATTAAAGGATTATAATAAGGCAATACAGCGACATGTCATGCTGTTGGTAGTGTATACAGTCTATAATGGTTGTAACAGACCTCCAAATTTAGCTTGCATTTACATTTTACTCTCACTAAGTCTTCTTGCCAACATATCAAAAATCATGAATATCAGCAAGACAGTTCAGTCAGGCAAGGCTGTTGCCATGTACAAAAACTCACAAGTGCTTCTTTAAAGCTTTTTTTTCCTTTCCTGGTACCATCCAGAACATGCAGGCCCTCCCCTGTTCAGATTCTGTCAAGGGATTCACCGGGATGACGGGGATGTTAAACTAAATGCCAGTGATGACGTCCAGCATTTCATATAACATGATGCTGCAGTTGTGTGTCATGAGTGATTACGCTGTATTCTCGCTTAAGCTTTTGTCTTGTCTTGGTTCAGACCTCTGCATCTGTCCTCTCCACCCAGACGGCTGCAGATGGAAATTGAATGTGTCGCTGACATTTCTTTCTGATATCAGGAAAGGTTCTACTTTCAAGTAAAGAAGTGATCTGAGGAAAGTGTTGGCTTGTTCGCGAACTGTGTGACCTTAGATCTTTATCCAGCTGTCCTTTTGCTCAATCTCAGTCTGCAGAAAGCAATTGAATGACAGAAATGATTCTTAAAGAAAATTCACGTTCAATGCAAAGTATAATCATGAAGTCAGTATAATCAGGAAGAATTATTTTTTTGCATCGTGATTACATTGCGTACTTTTACTTAAGTTAAGAATGCAGTCTCTTCTTAACTGTATATCCCCCCCAACCCTCCACACTCTCCGTGACACTTCATACTGTCCTCCTCTTCCTCCTCCTCTCCTCTCTTGTTGTCTCGTCACGTCTCACAGACTCTGCCCTGCGATCCTGTTAGTGCTTATCAGTGCATAGCTCAGCTTCAAACACGGCCACAAACACCAACACCCCCCCCACACACACAACTTTGGACCAATCAATACCAAATTTACAGAGGTAGCTTTTCTCTCCCTAACTGAGCTCAGCTCTCAGGGGTGGCAGGTGCCAGCAGACTGTGGAGGTTTGGACTCAACAACATGTAGCAGTGTGAATGGTGCGCTTATACTGGAAAGAGGGTTTAAGTTATTAAATCTCCAAATATTACTTAAGCCAGCCCACTCAAAGATACTTTCGAAACGGCATTCGAAAGGAAATACTGCAAAGGAAACAAGAAAATACCAATGACAACAGAATAAATAACAGGTGACAACAGCACGATTACTTCTGCTACCAACAAATCCAAGAAAATCCATGAGATACAAAATAAAAGTCATCAGTAATAGCAGCTCCAAAGCTAAATATGCTGATATTTAGCTGATATTTAGCAGATATAATGTTTGCTATCTTGTTTTAAAAGCAGATCTAAAATGTCATCTGGTACCCCCCCATCCCCATTCAGAGGCTGAGTTCTTTTATAAAGGAGGAAACTAATAAAAATGGATCCAAGCTGAGCTTTTGTGAAATAAAGGTCTGCACAATAACATCAGCAAATGCTTGCTTGTTTATTTCCCAGGTATAAATCATATTAATTCAGTCCACATTTTTCCTCTGGTTATCTGTGCCCTGAGGTGAACCCTTTGCCACAGAACCAGTGCTGAAAAGTTAAGAAATAATTTACCTTTGCTTTTGCAACAATTTCATTAAAAGGTCAGGGAAAAAAAAACAAAACGAAAACCCAAAAACATTACAATCAACCTGTTTAAAGGTAACCATTAGAACCCTGAATCATATTACAATAAATCACTGTGATAAACACTAACAGGGAAAGGCTGTAATTGATTATACTTGGTCCAATAGCTTTCACACGTTTGCTCCTCTACACTGGACTCCTCTGCCTCAGACTCATCCAGCTGGGACTAACACTGATGAAATGCTCAACAAGATCAATAGCAATCCTCACAAATATCAGACATCTCACTTTGTGGAGCGCACTCAGAGGATGAATAGAATTGGAAGTGCAGGAGATGAAAGCACAATCACATTTCGACTAATTCCTCATTGGCGCTTTTGTCTTTGTTTCTGTGTCATTTCATCATCTTGGAGATCTTTCTCCTCTTCGTGTCTGAGGAAGAAAGGGGGACTTTCAACAACTACATGAGCGTTCTTTGAATAAAATGAAAGACTAGGAAGGTACATTTTTGGGAGGATAAAACAGAAACAGACTACGTGCTTAATGCCACCACGCAGCATTCTGGTTTTGATTCCATCTTGCGGGAGCGCAGCAGTATTTGTTTGATTCTCACACTGTAACAAACATATAAATTTGGTTATTTTAACATAAACCAACTTCTTGAGTGCTGCCTGTTGAATGAGGCATGAAGCTCTCTAGTTTAATCGTAACTTAGTGGTTATAGATTTTTAATTGGACCAATTAAAAATGGCAAAAGAAAAATGATGTTGCGGTAACATAAATCATTGATGGGAAAAAAAAATTCAGTTGAAAAATAGTTTGAAAGTAGGACATTAAGCAGAGCGAGGCCTGAATGAAATGTCCGAAAATTAACACAGATGCACTGGGGTGTTTTGTTTGTCGCCTGGCAACAATGGAGGTGATGAAGTCTCTTTTAGAGACAACACGGACAGAAACCCACGGCCAACATTTAAAGGTCCATAAAATTGAAATCATAAATAGGCTCTGTATCAGGATAAACTTTCACAATAAAGCAACCAATTCCAGCAACTGCCCAGCTCATTCATCACAACAACCAATAGCAGCATAACCAGCTTAATCATTTATGAACACACTAAAACAGTTTTTTTCTCATGACAGAGAATCACAGCGATTTGTGGGGGTGGGCAAAAATGCACACTGGCAATTTTCGGTATAAAACAAGATTAAATCTCCAATGCAGAGACCTCAGAAAACAAAATTAATCAGCTAATTAATGTAGTTCACGGGATCTTTGATATTTGGGTGCAGAGATGCTCCTTCACAGCAACATGTTTAGCCCCATCTATTTCACAAACAATCCTTGACTTACAAACAGGTTATGCTCTGCACTTGTACTGTACTGGAAGACGGGCCGTGCCAGATGTTTAACAGTCTCAGAAATTGGGAGGAATCATCTCAAGAGTGTGATGGCCCATCCCTGCCTCTACAATCTCTGTCAGCTAACCAACCAATAGGAACGCATCATGAACTAATGTAATATCAGCGTGTCTACACAGCACGGTAGCCTAGCAACAACAGCGTCAAATATGAGAAACAGAAATAAATATGTGCACATCAAAAAAAAAAGAAGAAAGATGCTACTTTTTTTATGATTTCATTTATTTTCTTTGCAAAGCACACAAACACTACTACGGCAACGCAAACTTCACCAGTGCATTAGCAGATTAGAGCCTGAAATACACACTGATTTATTTCTGTCATAGCCATAATTCAGTTTATATTCAATCGCACAGTGTAACATGCTGTAAATTAATTATCTGCTGATTTCACGTCCTGCAATGTGACTTGAATCTTGAACTAATCTTATCAGACTGTAAAATTCGTACAGTGTGGACCCAGCACTAAAGGGGAGTTTTTCCTTGCTACTGTTCTGTACTTAATATTTGTTCAGGGTTATGTTCTGAGTGTCTGAAAAGTGTCTAGAAACAATTTGTATTGTAACAAACACTACATAAGTAAAGCTGAATTGGACTAAATGGAATTGGCGCACTCTTGGATCACATAAATGATCTTTAGAACCACTTTCTTAGTATGCATGAAAGTTTGCAACTCAAACGTTCATAAGTAGAAGGCTACCTGTACTTTCCACTGACTTATCATCCCTCATGAAGTTACTTGTGATTAGTTTTCCTCTTAATCTACATTCTCAGTCCCTCCTTTTCAACCCTCTAGATTTGGATTTCCTGGAAAGCTCAATCAGCCGTTTCCACTTATAAACAATGCTCCGTTGTCATGGCTACTCATTGTAACAGATATTAAAAAGTGTGAGAATTCCCAGCAGACACCCATTAAAAAGCACAGCATCCAAACCAACTAAGAACATGATTCATAACTGAGGTTGGTAGAAATCTCACGACAGACGCATCATGACCTGAGCTACAAGCAGTGCAATACTAGCGCTAGATTTTTAGGAATTTTACATAAATATCCTCCCACCTTAAATACTCAAAAACAGCTCTCTCTTGGACCATGTCTTCCTCCCATCCTCCTATTCAGCATCACTACCTCCTCCCTGCCGATAACTTACTTGATAAATCTCTTCTTGGTCGCGTACATAAAGAAAGGATGCACGGTTAAGTGTTGAGGAGGGAAAAAGAGCGAGATGATAATCATGTATTCATACATTTGCCTATAATGCTCGCTGCACTAACATTCATCCTTGCCGTTTCTTTTCTAGTTGAGTGTGTGGGCGGTTTTAAGGAGACTTCAGATCTCTCTCAGTTAAGAAGAAAAAAGTCTTTGTAACCTCCGGTCTCTCTGGATCTGGGCTTTCAGATACATACCGCAGGGCTGCAAATTCACACAATTCATAAAATGCTCCTCCGATGAAATCTTCTCACTAGCAAGTCGGCAGATCTACGTACAAGGTTTAAATCTTGTATAGTAAATACTGTGAGCAGCTAGCAATAACGAATGTGAGAGGCAGAGAAGTGTGAAAGAGGAAAGGAGATAGAAGGTGGAGATGCAGCACTCACCATCTTCTTTGCATTCCTCAGGCGGTTTTGCCTTCTTGGCTAGCCTCGGGTCCAGCCACGATGTTGTCTTAGTGTTGTGGCTGTGAAGAAAAGACAGAGAGAGTGTGAGAGGGAGTGTGATACATGGCGAGAGAGAGGAGACTTGGCACGAAGAGAGGAGGTTGGTGGATTCTTAATTCAGCCACAGAGTCATTTCAGAGAGGAAGGATGAGACTCCCCTGAGTGCATACCTCTAAAAAGGTGACAAGAGAGACAAAAAAATGCTTTAGGTGAACAAAATGGCAATCGATACTTTTAATTTGCCTGCGCTCTCTCATTAGCAGGCAGGGGAGGAGGGGCGAGAGATGGGGCCAAAGAAAGACACAGAGGTGACTGAGGGAGTGATGGAGAGGAACAGCTGTGGGCTTGGCAGATTCTTCCAGAGCCTCAGGCAGAGAGCTGGATCTAAATCAGACAGGATGATGTGCCAGGAAAACTCGATGCATCTACATGACTTTTCTCAAGCTTTGGGGCCACAATAGCCTCCTTTACGATGACAGAAAACAGCGAGGAGTTGCAGGGCGAGGACAATTAATGTTCCAACAGTAAGAAAAGCAAAGTGAGAAGATGAACGGAGGAAGATGCAACAAGAAGCCTTCATACATATTTTGGTTTTGCAAAAGTTTTTTTTTTTTTTTTTTTTGCCAAATGTCATTTTTCCAGCAATGTGTAAAACACTATCAAGAATTAAAAAAAAAAGAAGAAGCAAGAATAACAATATAAACTCAAGGAAGTTGCCAAATTTTAGAGCAAATGTGGTAGTGTAGTTAAATTCTGCCACCGGATTCATTTAAGTACAACAATTACCCACCTTTATCTTGGTTTTGTTTATCATTAACACCTGCAGAAACATTTGGCTCATTAGGCACCGTCCTGTTGTTAACTTTGACGGCTCGCCATGTGGTGCTGACTGTGAGGCCGTAAACTGGATACGATGGAGCTCAGCTGTCAGAAATGGAGCCAAAACATCTCACCACGTACCATGGCTCTACGTAATGAACGTCACAGAACAATTTAGAGGAAAACTAACTATTTTCAACAATTTTCTGCTTCTAACTACTATTTATTTAATGGTTAGGATCATAATTTAGCAAAACCTTTATTTTCAGCAGATATGTGGTTGCGTTCATATAACAGCAGTGTTTAAAAGTAAAAGTAAGTAAAAGTAAAAGCTTAAAATACTTATAAAAGTGCTTTTTCCCCACCAAATATGCAAATGCTTTGGAACACTGCACATTCTATTTCAAATCAAAACATAAAGAGAAATAATCTAAATTTGTTATGACTTAACAGAAATTGAAGAAAAATAATAATATTAGGCTGTTCAAAATGAGTAAATAAATAACAGTGCAGAGTTCAGCTAGCGAGGTCTTACATTCTGTGGAAAAAACAGATGACTTCTACTGAAAATCTGAGAAAAATAGGTCGCTCCAGACATTGTTCAGAAGAACAGCAAAAGAAAAGTTAATTGGAGTGAGGAAAACATATAAACAGGAGCAGGAAATCATCGGCTGCTCAGCTAATAATAATCTCAAATGCTTTAAAATGCCAACCAAACC
Organism: Arrhamphus sclerolepis; assembly: GCA_037176975.1. Taxonomy (NCBI): domain Eukaryota; kingdom Metazoa; phylum Chordata; class Actinopteri; order Beloniformes; family Hemiramphidae; genus Arrhamphus; species Arrhamphus sclerolepis. The sequence continues at coordinate 8,537,292 of JBAMYA010000016.1, forward strand.
CAGAAAAAGCTGGAAGAAAACAAAGAAAAAAATTACTATCTGAATAGAAGGAAGAATAGCCAAAAGCCAATGATCAGCTTTGACTTCAAGCACACCAGTAAGCAGCAGCATCTTTTCCAGACCACCCAGATTAACGTTATGGAGTGGCCAGAACAATCCTGGACCTTGATAATAGGGAACTTGTGAGGTGACGTCAAAAAAAATTATGTTTCATGGTCGACTCTCAGATAAAGTAGGGCAAAAAATGTATTTAGTCAACCACCAATAGTGCAAGTTCTCCCTCTAATAAGATGAGAGAGGCCTGTAATTTTCATCATAGGTATACCTCAACTATGAGAGACAAAATGGAAAAAAAAAAAATCCAGAAAATCACATTGTCTGACTTTTAAAAAAATTATTTGCAAATCATGGTGAATTGAATAAATATTGGAATAAATAAATGTTGGAAGTGGGCCCTATTAACTTTAGCTACCGATATGTTACTTAATGTTAGCTGACCATTAATATTTTGTGATGTCAATTTAACCCTTTTACACCCATAATAATAAAAAAAAACATTGTGAAAACACCTATAAAAACCTCTAAACATTCACTATTTGCACTTTCCTCTCATTCTCTTTCTCATTTCTTGCTTCTACAAAACAGAACATAACACATCGCAGCGCAGGCATCGCTGCCACGACCATAATGTCTCACATATCAGCCCAAAGCTGTGTTTCTTAGCTTTCAGAATCCGTTGGAATTATATTGGTAGCGTAAATGGTTGAACACTTACAGCAATTTAAAACTGCATGTGTTCCTGATGCCAGCGACAGCTTCGGTTGTTAAATCAATTATGAGTTATCTGAAGCCAATATGTCTACCTTTTCTCTGGTACGTTGCTGTCCTACATTCCAAGAGGACACTCCTCTGACTCTCTGACCTGGTGCCTGACGTGATGTCACTTTCAAGGCCTCGCTCTCACGAGTAATTAAAGTCATATTAACACCCTACCCCCTCCTCACCCCCCAAACTGAGCAAGTCAGTAATCTGGAGTTTAGTACTCACGAGTACCCGACCCAGTCCAGGACTCTGCTGTGAAGGTAGAGACATACAGCGGTATTTGCATTTGAAACAATTACAAAACAACAAAAAACAGAAATTTAAAGGAGTGGTGGCCCGCCGCTCCTATATGGATGTAGAGGAAACTCTGACACTGGTAGTCACTAATGAGAAACAAGAAAAGAGCAATGATGGAGATCATGATGGAGACGTGTGCAGATGCTGCTAAGGGTTCTATTGCTACTGATAACATTCGCGATTATCCCTAAGAGGTTCCAAGATGATCGTGTCTGCAAAAAGTACACCACACAGCTCTTTAGACATGCTATATTCCATCCATGCCCTGTGTTAAAACTCTTCTGATGATTCCCAAAGAGTCAGCATTTTGCTTTGCTAGTCAGAGCAGAAGGCATACAACAGGGACTTACTATCACAGAAATATCCCTCATGAGGTCTTTACAAAAGCACATTTATGGACTTGTGCACACTGATATGCATATCCCTGACTCTTCCCATGACATCGACTTGAGAAATAGCACTGTTGGCTGCAAACAGTGAGAGCACAAGGGGCCCTGGACAATAATAAAACCATTGATGCTTTTGCACTCAACCACAACTGCAGATGCGTTGTTTTGTTATGGAGATGTTTATGGTTAAGAGGATCATTTCTTTCCTCTCTTGCCTGTCATAAACGTAATGCATTTGGTCCTAGAGGCATAAATCTTGAAATTTCCTACTGATGGTGTCACAAGAAGTAGAAAGTAAGTCCACTTTCAGTTCAAAGGTTTTTAAATATATCAGGACATAAAAAATCAAATCTAGTCCTTTCCAGGTCTGTTAAATGAATATGAGGTAACATGCCATATGTTTTGTTCATCTGAGGTCATATTTATCGAATATGTTCTGATAGGAAAACCTTGAAATAGAAAGAATATGTACTTTCCTATACTTAGAATTTCAGTTGAGCAATTGAAATGGAACAGAACATTGCTGGTCTGAGGCGTCGTGACATCTGTGGGGCTGAAAAGCGCACAAAGCTGTTACGTGTTGCTGTTATGCCATAAAAGTGTGAAAATGCTGTATGTCGTCAATTCAGAGCCTAATGCATTTGCAAATCAAAACCTAAAATCTGAGAATCAAAATCCAGCATCTGCAAGCTAAAAGAAAAACTCAATTTGTAACCAAAAATTATATTCTCAGTTGTGATTTTTTACTTTTTTGCAGTTCTGAATTGAGTGTCAAATCAGCACCACATTAATCAACAGTAGAGGAGGCGGAGCATAGCTGAGATCTAGAAGCTCATTGGCTGCTGAATGACTCAGAAATTGAGCCTTTATGAAGTCCCACCCCTCTGTTTCTGATGCTAGGTCAGACAATCATCTCTCCCGTCCACTCCCATTGTAAAAACAGGTTTTTACATCGCTTTATTGCTAATTAATGTACCAAAGAAAGCTCACAGCAACTGGATATTAATAAAAAGGAACACTTTGGGTATGTGTAGTGAGTTTGAAAAAACAGGGTTTTCCGCAAAAACAGGATGTTTTGATTAGTTTAGTTAACAGCATGGCAGAGTAAGTAGCTGATGCTGGCAGCTTCCCACCAACAGACTTACCTTTAAAGACGATATGTGACCATTTTTCGAACCAGGGCTCCCAAATATCTTAGCGGATGTCACTTTTTATTTATTTTTTATTGTCTTTACTCCACAAAGTGAATATTACAGAAAACAGGGCAATTATAGACAATACTTCACACCTTTTATTATTGAAAGCCCTTACTGACAAGACATTGGATTTTGTGCATAACAAAAAACAACAAATAAAACAACTTTGTAGCTTAGAACCAGAGTGTGTTATGTGTGGCTTCAAACAGCATTACTTGTTTTGTGCTTTCTTCATCCTTATACAAGAAACCCAGTACAAACATAATCATAAACATTCATACATTACAAGAAGTCCCTAAAGAAAGTCAGTTCTATATTTCCTAATATACTTAAGCCATCCTTTCCAAATATTGTTAAAATTGTTGACTTCCAATCTAATGGCAGCTGTTAGCTTTTCCATATTGTAAATACCTAACATTATATCAATCCATTCTTCCTTTTTAGGTACCAAATCACTTCGCCATCTTCTGGTAAGCGCTTTCATACCAGCCAACAACATAATTCGGAGTAATCTATAATCGTCCGTTCTATTTAAGTTTAGAATCCCACCTATTCCAAGGTACATAATTTCAAAACTTGCTGGTATTTCAGCGGATGTCACTTTTACAAGTGTCCCAAGCACGCCGTTTAACCATTTTAAGAAAAATAAAACACTTTTGCGGTTGTAGCTATTGGTTGTAGCCTGCTGTCTAGCCTACTTTATTTTGGTATTACAGATCAAATTTCGGCCCGTTTAGGAATAAAAACATGCTGCACCCTCACTACACTGGGTGAAGTGTGTTCCTAAGTGTTCCTTTTTACTAAGACAAAGTTCAACAAAAAATAATCCAATGATTTAAATGGTGATACAAGCGAATAAAAACTATGCTCTTTCCATTGTTGTGAATGAGAGAGACGGATATTTTGTCCAACTGGATATTCCGCCTGGATGTAGCTGAATGATTTTTCTGGTTGGTCAGTAAAGGACAAAACAGAAGGCTGTTAAAGGGTCAATTTATCCATCAGAGCACCAAACTTCTGCAGATAAATGCAGTGTTACCAACTTAGTGACTTCATTGCTATGTTTAGCCAGTGCTTAGACCCCTCTAGTGACTCTTTCTCTTAAAAAAGCATCTAGCATCAAATCTAATGACTTTTTCTGGTGTTATTGGGGACATGCCCGTGATTTGACACTCATTTCAGGATTGCGACTGCAAAAAGAAAAAGAGCAACTGAGTTTTGAAACTAATTGGGAGAAAAGAAAAGTGTAATCAAGAAAGATGACTGAAGTTTGGATTTCTTGGTTACAGTTCTGGGTTCTGGTTCTCAGATTATAGATTTTGATTCACAATTCATTAGGCTCTTAATTGACACCACTGACCTCAGTTACCCCCCTTCTTTGAGGAAAATTAAATTACCTTCAGATACATGTTTCTGAGGTGTTGCACATCATAGGCGTTAACATCACTGAGAAGTGCAACTTCACAGCTCCACAAAATAAAAACCTCTGGCATCGTTATTGAACGTGTTTGTCAGATGAATGCTTCACGTAAATTCATCTAGAATTCGCGGAGATATTTCAGTCTGGATGAAAGCAGTTGAATGTCTGAGAGGTAACTGATATTGGTTTCCCTAAAGCTAAAAAGAAGAGGATTAAGGAAAAGATGGAGACACATAAAAGGAGATAAAGGTGGTAAATGACGGCCCACGTTAACTACTGTGCCAAATGAAGTGCACTTCAAGGTGAGCCTCAATCTCTTGCTTTCCTTTTTGATTCATTTCCATCAGCCTTTTTCAATCAGTCATCTTCTTCCTTTTTTCTCTCTTTTTGTTTTTTTTTGTCATCGAGTATTATCTATAATATAAAAAGAACTACAGCTTTTCACACTTTCTTGTCCTCCTACTTGCCTTATTCCTTTTTTTGCCTATCTTAACTGTTTTTAATCACAAGCCTTTTCTTTCCCTTCCACCTCCCTTCATAAGTTCCTCCAGTCTGCTGCTTCACTTCACTGTGTTTTGCTGCATTTTCTGTACCTGCTACCACTTTGGCATGATTTCACTACACCTAAAAAAAAAAAAAAAACCTTGAAAAAAAACCCTCGAAGCTACTAATTTAGAGGGCTAACTAAATTAGGTGTGTAATGTGTTTGATGGATGTGGGAGCATGAGGTTTCTCTGTCTGAGGGAGGAGACATATGGCGACTCATCTGCAGTGGAAGAAATTGAACGTTTGCCTCAGCGGTAAATGGACATGAAAAGTCCACATGTGCCTGGCTGGATGACAGTATTGTCTCATATCTTAGTGGGGTGCTTCTGTGCAGCTTCACGCAGTTTCATGGAAGCTGGAAATCACCGTTGCGGTGGGGGAGAGTCAGTCTGATGACCGAAATGATCCACTGGTGCAATGTGAGTTCATGCATTTACAAAACAAGTTCCTGTTGTGGCCAAATCTGTTGATCCTGGACAGGAACCCATGTCCACATGCACATGCAACTCCCTCTGCACCACTTCAAAAGCACACAGCAACTCCATTATTCTTGCATAGTAAAACCTCACCTCCCGAGTTTTACTGCGACTGTAAAACGCTAACAACTGCAATGAATTAAACTTTACAACTTTTATAACATAGTTGTGTGATGCAAAGTATTCCTGGGGACCTTTAAGTCTCATTAAACCAGCATGCATCTATTTATTTTGTCTGTCAGTGTGTGTTTCTGCGAGAGAGGGAAATTTATGGTACCGAAAGTACACATCAGATGAGTAAAATCGTTCACGTATTTCATTAAATGGAATTATTAAAACGTGACCAATGAGAGGCAGCATTTCTGAAAGGTTTATAACAATACTATCAGAATCACCCTGAGCTCTGGGTTCAACTGCTTCAATGTCTATATGCATTATTTTACCTTTTAAACACTTATTAAGAAGTAACTTTAGAGGAATGAGGGTTATTAGAAGTCTGTATTTATGTTTTAACTTACCGTTTGTGTTCTTTAGTTTTTCCAATAAACAGTTTGCTAAAGTCCGAGTTAACAAACCAGAAGGGTTATGAAACATTAGCCGACTGCAGGTGATGGAGGTCCACAGTAATAATATTTGAAAGCTCCATTTCCCTCTGTAGGCTAGATGTCGTTGGAGTAAGTGATGTAAGCACACAACCAACTACAATCAATACAAATCTGGAACAAGCAACCACATACTACTACAAAGTCAAGTCTGTTAACATCTGACCGCAGCCGTTGAAGGATCACCACTTGGCAAAAACTCACTGAGCCAGCAGTTAAAGAAGAAGAAGAAAAAACAAAAACAAACTGTTGCTCAACTCTGAATTCAGTCTCATCTCTGATGTTTATTAGTTCCCAAATCACAGTTGTTTTGTCTCATGGATTCAGATGAAGCATATTTATCAACAGTTCATGACAAGATAAAATACAACTTTCTGTTTTCTTGCTCATCCTCACCACAGAAAGAAAAAGTCCTGTTTATTGTCAGGAAGGATGAAGAATCATTTTGCTCGACTGAACTAAAATAATTGGCCACAGATTTTTTTTCCATATTAATCTCAGAACACGTACTCGTTAATTTGTTTGTATGAAATATATTTTGATGAATAAAATGGTTCCTGAAATGCTCATCTACTCCACTTTTAGTGAAACTTGTTGATGTTTTTTTTCTTCTTTTTTTACAGCTAAAACTGTCTAAAACTGACATTTCCAACCTTCTTGTCAGTGATACTGCGATTGATAAGATATTGATTGCTAGCTTTAGCCTTCCATTTTGGTTAGTAAATGCATCATGTGCACAGCCCTGTGAACTTAACTGGAGGCATCAATGCATCAGCAATAGTACAGTAGAGTACTGAGAAATCCAACTTTTCTTTTTTTTTTTTTGTTTTTTTTAAAGCTGATAAGCCAACCATGCTGAGTCATCACCACAAAATGTTCTCAATATTTGCCTTGACAAACTTTGTCCAACACAAAGAGCATCACCTCGGTCTGAGCATGCTCAAAGGCTTTAGAAGCTTAAACTGGAGCTAGAAGAGTACAAGGCCAGCAGTGTGCTCTTTCACTGGTTGATATGACTGAATGTGATTGATTATAGCTTTTAGAAAGGAAATCAGTAAAAAAAAAAACAAAAAAAAAAAAACACACTCTTCATTGTATTTTGCATTCAATGGTACGATTAAAAGACTGAAGTAGATGTAACCATGACAACACTTACTCTATGAAGTAGACTTCTCCTTTCTCAGTATACGCCATCTCCCAGTTGTCTGGCAGGGGCCCTAACTCGCTGTTCTCCTCTGGCTTGGGCACCACTGTCTTTGGGGATTGTCCGTCCTCTTTGGGTACCTCTGCTGGCGCCTTTGCTGGAATACTTTGCGGGGCGAGGTCCCCTGAAGCATCCGTGCTCTTGTCCTCATGTTCGCTTGACTCTGAGGTGGCAAGAAAGTCAGCGTGAGATCCCCATCAGTGGTGCACACAGAGAAAAAACAGGGAAGACTGACAGTCTGGGTGGAGGCAGGAAAAATATTGGAAAGACTGATTAGAAAAGTGCGAGAAAGTGGTGACTCAGGGGAAAGAGAGGAGTAATTTGAAGGGAAAGAGACGGAGGTTAACAAGACAGAAGGCAGAGATAGTAGAGACTGAGAGAGAGAAGCAGGCAGAGATGCCCTACTTTGAGTTGTGGCAGTGTGTGAAAGTGTCAGAGAAAGAAAAGAAAAAAAATGGGAAGAAAGAAAAAGAGATGCCAAGCGAGTGCTCCTCCCAGAGGAGAGCTGGTGGAGGCGAGTGGAAAGGGGACAAATGAAAGCAGGGGATTGAGGGATAATCTATGGGAGGGAAAGTGAGAGTTAGTGATCTGCTTAGATCACAGAGCCTGCTGTGCTCTATCGATTCTCCTCCAGCTGAACTGGTCAGCAGACATTCTGTCCGACTGCAGTCACATTTCCTCCTGAGCCGAGGGCAGCAGCCCACTTTAACGCCCAACATGCTTCACTGTGAAGCCCAGAGGCAACAGTTATTGAGCATCTCAGCCCCGCTGATAGGAATCGGCTCGAAAATATATTTCCTGTTCCTGCGTCTTCTTTTAGCTCACAGCCAGGGGTGCATTCAGAGTCATCTGCATCATTTAGAGAAAATTTATCATTTTCAAGAGTTGGTACGACTCCAAACTTTTAGTGAGTTTTTTTCCACATCAAAATTCAGATTTTAGGATTCTGATCCCCCAACTCCCCCTTCCCCCCAGACATGTCAGGAACAGACAGGAATTATGCATCACTGTTGTTTGGGGTCCTCCAGCTGGTGAAAATAGCAAAAAAAGAATAAAACTAATTTTTCATGCATTCTGTAACCGATTAAAGCAGACAAAACTTTCATACATCACTACCCCTCCTAAATATTTCCATTTAGACTGATGTTCCTTTAGTTTCATCACAGTTTGTTTATTAACAGCCAGTTAGATCTCATGGGGAGATTAAGTGACTCCAAATCTAAGTCACATCAGATTAATCAAATGCTGAGCACAGCTCTGCAAGCTTGCTGGAAAGTCAAGGATTTATACTGTCACATATCTTGTATAAGAGGTCTGCAGATAAAGTATAGATGTTCTGAGCTTTATTGCGATCAAGGTTGTCAGTTTGTGAGATCCAAAAACTAATGCTTGAGAATGAATAACTTGTAAAACCTCCTTTAGTTATATCTTCATGATTTCTTATCCTTTAGAGTACTTTCTAAAACATTATGATGCTTTCACACGTTTGTTGTATTTATTCTATATAGACTAAATGTAAACTCAGAAAATTCTGTATACCCTGTGTCCCTTCCAAGTTAAAAATCTTACCATGTTGGAGCTCCTTGTGGTTGGAAAAATCAAAAACTCACCCTCCAAACACCCTTCCTGTCTCAAAACACCACTTTGGGCAGTTTCTTAGAAGAGGTAAATATATCTAAAACAGCAGAATAGGAGCAATGAACCAAAGTAACTTCAGGCACCATTTGGGATCAGTGCCCAAACTACTTTGTTTTGTTTTATTGTTGTTGTTGTTCTTGTTTTGAATGATACTGTTCTGCAAAAGACTTTCCTAAGGCCATTAAAACTGCTTAGGAAGTCACAGGACCAAAGCGTGATCTGGGATTTGCTATCGCAAAAATCAAACTCATAATGCTCCTTTTATGATCCTCCACTCATGTGATCATGGGATGCACTCAAAGGGTTTCTCTGTGCACGTATGAGCGTATTAGTAACACAAAGTGCACACAATATGAGGTATAATTAGATGCGCCTCGGTACCTTATTGTCTCTATTCAGACGTCGTCTGCTGACTTAACCTCTGAGAGCAACAGCCAATCTTTTAGCGCTGGCTTCCGGTGAAACCAGCTGTTATCATAATGACAGATAACAGGCGACGGGGCCAAAATATCCTGTTCTCTGTCTTTTCACCATGTCAATGGGGATACATTTAAAAGGGCTAATAAAAGGCTAAAGCTTTGTCAGATCAAAGACAGTAGTTTAAAGATAGTATTTCCAAATGAATCCAACTGAGACATGATTGATAAAGACGACTTTTATGACAACCAGAGCTCATAAAGCTTCCTGCTCATGCACGCTGCATTATTTTCCCTTATTTATTTATTTTTTTTTATGTCGTAACTCAAAGTGAGCAACTGTTGAAAGCAGGGAGGTGAAACTATTTCATCCTGGACCACATCATCACCATGGTTACTGCTAAATGGATGATTATTCTTGATTTTCTCAACCTGCTAAGAAGTTGGATTTCCCCCTATTTCTGGACTCACTTTCACAAAATGTTTTATCATAAAATGCCGGCTTTTGTACTAAAATCACTTTTTTTTGAATAATTGCAAAAAACCCCAAAACCTTTTCACTTCACTTTTTTTTCATTAAGGTGAATTTTTGTCATAAAATCTCAAATTTCATAAAAAGGGCAAGCTTTATCATAAAATTGAGGCTTTTGCGACTAAATCCACAAATTTTCTTTTCTTTTAAAAAATCAAATGGAAAAAAAAAGTTGATTTTTTTGTAACTTAAAATTACTTTTATAACTTTTAACATAAATTTATAAGTTGGAAAATTGCACAGTTTTCAATCATTTCAACTTTTCGTCCTAATATCACAAATTTTTGTTCTAAAAAGAAGTCAGTTTCATAAAAATCACAAGTTTTGCCAATAACACAAACTTTATTTCATTTTTTTTGCAAACGTTTGCTAAATCATGACTTTTTGACATAAACCAGATGCTCTCCACCTCAGTTATTCTACTTTTTGACATCAGCGCTGAATCACATTGAAATCCTCTGAAATGTTGGAGTTATAAGTTTATGACTGTCTGCATATTCTTGCAGGCCACATAAAATTAAGTGGTGGGCTGGATTTGGCCCACAGGTCTTAAGTTTGACACGTGTAGTCTAGAAAAATGAATTCCTTTCTAAGTTTTCTTGACTAAGGCCAACTTCTGGACTTTTGGCCTTGTGGCAAGTTACTGAATAAAATCTTCCACAGAATTTCAAATCTGCTTTTATTCACAAGTGAGAGGAAGGACTGGGTAAAGATGTCCACATCAGTTTTAAACGGCCAGCAGAGTTCCTCTTCAACTGGATGGCAGAATGTGTGTTTGGCTCCTGGCTGTCTGTTCTCACACAGTTTTCAATAATCATACCTCATGAATGATACCAAATCCTAAAGAGCCACAGCACTAGTGCTTGAATCAGAAAACAAGGTGTCTGGACTACAGAGTAAATTATTGTGCAAGTGTGAATCATGATTCACGGTGTGTATATAATGTTAATAAATAGCATATAAATACATTTGCACAACCAATTAAAAGTCTACATGAAAAACAATTTTCCAAGAAGCCCATGTAAAGGCAAATCCACTGCTGCCTCAGTTGCTAAGCAACCACCCTTGAGGATACCATTTGCTGTAACTTAAAAACTGAACCCCTTCATAGTCTGAGGAGGACCTCAGACCTGGCTGCCGTGACCGAGCTCGGCTGACCTGTGACTAGGTGTCTGTGTAGGTTGTTGTCAGGAGGGCTGACCTGGGGTGACGGCAACACCGTTGCCATTGACGATGGGCTTCTCCTCCTCCTCCTCCTCTGGGGGCTCGATGCTGGCTTTTTCCATGTTGCTGACTGACTTGTTACGCTTTCTCTTGCCCTCGGAGCTAGGTCTGGCACCCGGCAGCAGCTGGTCTGTTACATTTAGCAGCAGAGCGCTGGGCTCGGCTGGAGGCTTCGGGGTGCCGTAAAAGTTATCTGGAGCACAAGGTGGGAAGACAAGAAATTCATTTAGAGCCAGGCATTGTCATTTTTTTTCATTTACACGCATGGAATTTTATTCAGATTAGTGACATAGCTCAAGGAGTTGAACATTTTTTAAGATTATATTTTGAAAACCAGTTGAGAGAAAAAGTCAATATTTAGCATTTATTCATTATTACTTTATAACTTTATTTTAGCTTAAAAAAAATCTTAATAGAATACAGTGCTAAAAAATAAGATCCATGCTCATGAGGTTATTGCGAAGAAATAAAAAAGTGCAGGAAAGAAGGAAAAAAATATATAAAGAGATCCAGAGAGTGAAGGAAGTAAGGATGAGTGAAGTGGGATTATAGTTGTGACACTGGTGTGACATCTACTGGGTGTAGGGAGTGGTTTTTTTCATGTTAAATCCAGCTAATCCATGAATACATCAGCTCAAGATCACATCATGTTTTCCAACATTACAAGTCCTCACTAGGACCTGTGAGACATGAAGCAATTCCAAATATTTTTATTGGTAATTTCTTCCCACCCACCCACCACTAGCAATTTAATTTTCTACGCCGCACATTCATCACTTATTCAACTTTGCTCGGATTTCCTTGTTTGTTTCTGCGCTGCTTGGGTCCACTTTTGGCCTCTGGTCAGAAGCGACGACCTCTCTAAACCGGCAGGAGCCGCAGTTCTGGACTTGGCACAGACTCAACAGCCTCCTCCAGAGTCTTCTAACTTGATTTGTACATTCTACTGTCATTTGATTTGAATGCTGGCAGCGGTCCATGCCTCTGACAGTCTCCATCAGTCACTGTGAAAACCTAATAACTTCACGTTCAGGGATTTGGATAGTTCTTTTTAGGTGTTACTGTCTGTTTAAGTGTTACACTTTAAAAATAAAATATCTATGAAAATAATACAGGTTCTATTAGAAGAACCCCAAATATTTTTCCTGACAAAATAAACCTAAATAATAATCATGAATTCCATAGGGTGTAGCAGAATCAATCTCAAACGCACACGTTTCACGTATATGAAATATAGCAACACTGGATAGCGACATTTGAGAATTTCAGAAGATTTGACCTCTAGAAATCCAGATTCTTTTAAAGTGGTGAATTAAGGAATTTAAGGTCACTGAGTTCATCTGCTTTCCCTTCTAACCTTTCAAATTATACGGATGCTTGTCTAACACTCCTGGAAGCTTTATAAGGAAGGAATAAAATAGCAACTGTTGCTCATTTTTGTCAAAACATGTTATTTTTTTGTACAATGAACCTTTTTAAATAACAGAAATATGTGATTTTTAGGACAAAATTAATTAATTAAATAAATTATACAAAAAATTATACAAAAACTGTAATATATGTGGAAAGGCAAGCACCTTTGATTGAATAAAGTTCATCTTAAAAAGCCAAAAGTGGTAGGAGCTTGGCACTTCCTAACTTCCGTTTTTATTACTGGACTAATTTGCGTTGTCTGGCTTTTTGGTCCCACTTTTATATAAAAGATGATTGCCCTACATGGGTAGAGATCGAGTTAAATTCTGTTGAAAACTTTTCCATTCCAGCACTGCTTGGGTCCCCACTCCCTTTCATTCCACATAATTCTATAATTAACCCACTTATCAAACACACTGTGAGAATATGGGTACAGTTTAGGACAGGGGTGTTGAACTCCAGGCCTCGAGGGGATCGTGGGCTGCTGGGTGGAGCAAGTGGTCCATGTACTGAGGCTAGAAGTCCTCCTGCAGCAGTCAGATCTGACTCCCAGCCTGTGACCCTTTGTTGCATGTCCTCCCCCTCTCTTTCCTATCCAGATACTGCTAATAAAGGCCACAACAATACTTTTTTTTAAGAAAAATGAATGGATTGTTAACAGACTTGTGCAGACCTTGATTAATTTGAATCAGCTGTGCTTTGACAGGGAAACATGCAAGACATGCAGGACAGGCCTGGAGTTCAACACTCCTGGTTTTGGAGATACTTTGGCCTTTTCAGTTTCTCTCTTTCTAGCTGTATCCTTAATCAACGTTTCCAGCCTTCACCACATGACTCTGGCACAGAAGGGGCTTGGAGCATTTCAAAGATCTTTTCACTGGTAACCATTTGATTTTGCATCATTTGAACTTTTTTTTTTTGAAGTACAACCTGTCAAATACCATTTTTTTTTCAGATATTTCCAAATTAGACATTTTCTTCAATCACAAATAGTAAGTTTCCCAACAGCACCTGATATGAACACTGTTGATGCTATTCTTTGCTTGAACTCTTCACATTAACCCTCAATATCCACCATTTATGACAAGAGATCACGCACGCCCCTCTACAAAATCAAAACAGCTTGGGATCAGGATTTAAACACTACTTTCAGACGGTGTGTGAGATTCAACCCTCAAGCTGGTCAACTCACGTCTCTCTGTGCCTGCCACTGCCTTTTACAATATAAGGTTGTGCACAGGGCCCACATGTCTAAAACCGAACTTGCACGTATTTATCCAGATGTGAATCCCTGTTGCCATAAATGTTTAGGAGGCGAGGCCTCCCTTATTCACATGTTTTGGTTGTGTCCAAGCCTTGAAAGATATTGGAGGGAAATGTTCCAAACTCTATCTTTGATTCTTAGCATTGATTTGCAACCCAGTCCTCTAGTTGCTCTCTTTGGCACCACCGGAGAGGACATGCATTTTTAATCAGATGGAGGGATGCCCCGCTCACCCATGCCCACTGGGCATGTGGCTGAGACACATTATGTCTTGTTTTAATCTTGAAAAGATTTGTTATTCAGTCTGTAACTCATATGGGAATTTTTTAAAGGTGTGGAGCCCCTTTTTTGACATACTTTCAGACCTCATATTTTAACTGAACAGAATGTCTTGTCTTTTCTTTTCTTTTTGCCAGTACTCTGATGAGGCAACCTGTGAACTGAAAACTACCTTGCAGTCGTGCAGGTATCCCTCTCACCCTTAATATCGGACCTGACCTCTAGCTCATCTTATTTCTCGGTATCACTCCAGGGACAGTGGACTGATCATTGATGTTACTAAGGCTGTCATTTGGGATAACTGGGGTGGGGATGATTAAGACTGGATTCATACATTGTTCACCATGTGTATGTCTTGTAACATCTATACCTTACATCTATACCAGTGCTTCTTATGTACTTTGTAAATATGGAAAATTCAATAAAATGTTGCTGATTTAGACCAAGTACATAGCTGTTTGGGAAAGTAAAGAAAACCATGGTGACAACGCGACCTGGGATGAAACAGATTTTGATGCCCCTGCTCTAAGGTTTGCTTTCAAGAGCTTATCAATTTAGCTGCACCCAAGTGGTCAAGGTAGAAACATCCCACAAAAGAAGATGATGTGTGACAATCCAGAAGGATTATTTTAATGCATTGGGCTTAATAAGCATTAGATTGGGGAGGAGTCAAACAGATTGGACAGGAACACCGAGAACAGCAAGAAAATTTAAGACAGACATCAGTGGCTCCCTCTTCATTGGAAAGACCGACTGAACCGTTATATTTATAATGTGGAAAACACGAGGGTTTAAATGAGGAATGGAGGAGAATACGAGTCAAAAGATTATGAGGACTGGTGCGGTTAAATCCTGGAGCCTCGATGAGCTGAAGATGTCCCTCTGAGAAGAAGAATAAACGCTCCATCTGTGATCCTCAATAACTGGAGGCGTCAGAGGTGCCGAGATTCTGAAGTTAGTTATTAGTTTGTGTTGAAATTCTTGTCACATCTCACAGCAACATTGATTCGCGTTTATACTATATGTATAGATGCAACTGCTGTGAAAACCAGAGGAAGTCTCAGATATCAAAACTTTAAAAAAAAGAATGAATGACAGAAAAAGGAAAGCGATTTTTTTATCTTTTCATTCTGTGCTTTTTAGTGTTGAAAAGTTGTGTGCCGTTGAAATAATAATTAGACTAATTAGTGAATCTTACATTAACTTTGACTTTTATATTCCACAGCAGAAAGTATGAACTCCAGATATTTCATGTTTTCCTTTGTAATTTTCATCTCACCAGTTCACATGCAGATTTATGAAATAAAAAATAAAATACTGGCTGGCTGGCTGAAGATTAACAAGTGAATGAAGTTCACAAGACATAACATAAAATATATTGGGTTTCTGGGTTAACACCATCTGGAATTAAATAAAAGTTTAAATATATTTGTTTCTTTTTCCCCCTGTATTTGAAATTTCCATCTCAGACTGGACTCTTCCACTGTAACTGGTTGACAACAGAGTAGAAAATGGTGAAAAGCAGAAATTTAGAGCTTAAGTGGGCTGTCAGAATGTGTCCAACGCACTACAGTGAGCGTGGCTCACATTATATCGTCCACCTCGTGTAATTAGCGGGTTTCATTGTCTTCATGTTGAGTCTGAATCATGCTCTGTCACCACAGGAAGTCATATAAGCATGGCAGGTGTAAAGTAGTCGTGTAAATAGCTGGAACTGATGGAAACCATTCGGTTTCAACTTTTCTGCATGCTTAAGCTTCTGATTTGTGTCAAATTTACTAACTGTGCTATGATAATTAAGACACTGAATGTTGCATTTAATAACAGCAACAACGCTAGAATCTATACTATAAAGATCTTAAAAGTTGAAAGATTTAATAAGCAACTGTGTTGATAAAACCTGAGAAGACTGACACATAAAGGTGGAAATATAACACTAGAAATGCATGAAATTGGCGGGGGGTGTTGAGGTAACAATCCACCGTTAAGAATCTGGCTCCACTGGAAAAATTCCTGCAGTTGAAAAGCTGCTTTTGGTTACGAGCCAGACAAGTTAAAACAAAGGAAAGAATTAAAATAAAGGCTCTAAATGGGAAATTTACAGTGAGGGGGAAAAAGAAATTAGCTGCTCCTTGAGTCACATAATTAGATATTTGCTTGAACGCTGAGTGGAGCAGTGGGATGTCACAAGTTCACTGTCTTTCTTTCAGAAGCTCATTGTAAGAATTTAACCTGAGCGTTTCCTGCTCTTTGTGATAACAAATCTCTGCTGCCCTAACAGCCAATTTTCACTACTCCTTCCTTTAAAATGTATTCCCTCTCCTTTTCTTCTCCATCTAATTGGCTATTAAATTATTAACTCGTATAAAACTCTGAATGATGGCCAGTCGACCAGGCAGAAAAAACCCTGCTTCCCTGTATGTGCCGTGGACAGCAGATTCTGTTGCCAAAAAGAGATCTAACACAACTTCTGGCAATGAGATTAAATGGACCCAAAACAGTTTAAAAATCTTTTGTCCATCCTGGATTGCCAGGGCAGAGAATGAAAAATTAGCTGCTGTGTGTTACCTATATGAAGGCAGGGGTCCCCTGAGAGTCACTGGTGGTCAGCTGGACGATGGCTGCATTCTTGTGAGCAGTTTAAAATCCAATCCCTGGGCCTGCCGGACCACAGGAGAGAGGACAGAATGTGCCTGTTGGTTTTGATTAACAAACTGAAGAGCTGCGGTGAGGATTGAGCTCAAGGACTGCGCCAAGAGACGGGCGACATCAAGGCACTGTACAAGTGTGTGTGTGTGTGTGTGTGGTGCTTTTTCTCCATTCAAAATTTCCTCAAGATTCTTTGAGTGTCCGTCATGCCTGATGACACTCTCCTCTCCTCAGAGCTAGAGGATGGAGAGATGGAAGCATACTTGTGAGCGTGGACTGCTATTGGTCACTCTAAGAAAAACATGCCTGCCGTGTCACGCCGGACAAAGAAGAATGACGGCAAGATGGATGTTGTTGGCTGAACTGAATCATCACCTTCGTATGTTCCGCTCTCCAGTAAGGCTCCACTCTTCTCCAATTCCATAAACCGGTCAACGGTCACAAAATTATAATCCACCCCTGGGACCTCTCCCTCCTTGGGCTGCCTGGTGGTGCCTACGGGAGAAAAGAAAGAGAGTTAGAGAAAACTTTAAAACAGCGCAATGGAACGAGACAAAGCCTGAGCAGGTCTGCATCACCTGCATGAAGAATGAAAGTTGGCGAGCGATCTGCACTCAGGAAGACACACCTCCCAGCTGCGAGTCAAAGTGTCCAACTAGTTTTGCAGCACTCGTCACGGTGTTTACTATGTCGAGTTAGTCAGATGTTACCTATAAGACAAAGCTGTCTAACATCTATTATCACTATGAACGCCACAGCAAAACCAGTGATTTTTTTGCTGGTTCTCTTCTCGTTACACTTACACCACAGCCTGAGCACATCTCCGTTCCCAAACTAGGACTATCTCTACCAAAAGGGGGCGCTAAGGAGCACAATCTTACGTGGTGTTGCTTTAAGTCAAGATGAGTCCATGTCTGAGCTTTAGAAAGAATTAGAACAAACTGAAGCAGAAATGGCTCGACTCATCAGGTGTCGTCTGCGTAACTTTGTGTGTTTTCTCTCTTTAAGAGCCGAGACTGCATTTGAGCAGTTTTCTCTCAGGTAGGGGAAGGAGAGGCAACAATTCAGAGGCTAAGTGATGCAATTTGGACACCAATAGTTGAAATTGAGTCAATTTACATGGAGCTGACAGTATGATGAAGACTAAACTAAATGACAATATTCTACCCTGTAATAGCAGTATTTTAAGACAAGTTTACTGACATGGCAATTATTTCTTCTATAGCTACTAAAAACACAGTGTGTGAAAGTGTTTACAATGTTAAACAGCCCCACAAACGATTTCCTAAATACTTCCTTGTAGCTGTGTACTAATTAGACTTGTTAAAACTGATCCCAGCTGTGATAACATGCAGCAGTCAACGCCTGAGGTGCAGAATTGGTTTTCACATCTCCGAGCATCGTTCACACTAAAAGCAGAGCCCATAAAACACACTTGTTAGACCCTCACTATGGCGTATATAGCATCCATCTGTGCGTGTTAAAGCTAAAAGGGGAAACAATGTGGCTCTGATCACCACTGGTAGAAGGGAAAGCAAGGGAGAGAGGGGAGGAGGGGTTATTCTTCTAAATAAAGCCAGCTGAGATTGCTTCAGAATCAG
This sequence comes from Arrhamphus sclerolepis, assembly GCA_037176975.1. Taxonomy (NCBI): domain Eukaryota; kingdom Metazoa; phylum Chordata; class Actinopteri; order Beloniformes; family Hemiramphidae; genus Arrhamphus; species Arrhamphus sclerolepis. The sequence goes on from JBAMYA010000016.1 coordinate 8,555,260, forward strand.
TATAGCAAGATTAGAATTCTGTCAGGGGAAGCTTTAGGACTGTATCTTTGTGGGCAAAAAAGTATTTCCAGAAATGTTGATTATTGCAGTCTTTGTGCACATACAGACCTACATTGCTTAAACGAATGGGGAAAATGGGTGCACCTAAGAGGCAGATAGGGGGAAATTGTTTGCTTTTGTTGGTTTTCTCCAAAATGAGCAGAAAGAATATTAGACAGGCTGTCTCTCTTCATCCTCCTGGTTCATTAAGAGTTCAGTATTGAGAACAAAAGGGGTTGAAATGTTCTTGTGGTTGTATGAACTGTAAACCTTTATGGGCCACTGGAGTTATTCAGATGTTTTTTTTTTTCTTCTAAAAGAAAACCTCTCTCTATACTGGGAAGAATAAACATAGTAAAGATGGCTATACTACCTAAAGTTTTATATATTTTCAGTCAATTCCATTGATCCCTCCTCCTTTTTCCTCCTAACGCCAGAAAGCTTCTCTTTAATTTCATCTGGAACAATAGGAAGCCAAGACTCAGACTCTTACTCCTATATTTACCTTATGATAGGGGAGGGCTGCAGTTGCCAAAACTAGAATGGTATTATTGGGCTGCTCAGTTGAGAACCACAATGTTTTGAGGACCACAACATTAAAGAAAAGTACTACCAATCCTTTTGTAAAAATACTATTGCTGTTTGGCAAGTTATACAGAAAATGTTGGTTGACTCTCCCGGCTTGTCCTGTTTCTCCCCAATCTGGGGTAATGTTCACTTCACCCCTGCAAAGAACGACTTTGGTTTTAAAGCATAGTTGAACAAGGGCATAGTTTCAGTACATGATGTATTTCAGGATTATACTCCAATGAGTTAAAGGCAAAGTTTGATATACCGCAGAAACACTTCTTTCATTATTTACAACTTAGAAGTTTTATTCTGGCACACTTAAACAATTCAGTGCGACAACCTCCATTCTGCATCTTAGAAACTCATGTTACATAAAACTGTTTTGGTAAGAGACTGATCTCGCAGTTTTGTAACATGTTGTATAATAATAATAATAATAATGATAATAATAATAATGATGTATAATATACCTGATTATGTTATAAGTGTAACAGTCACCAGGGTGCATTATATCATTGTTTATGGAAATGTGTACAAATTCAAAAATTTTGGAGCTCAGTCTTGAAGTATATCTCTCAGATCACTTCTTCCCCTGTACATTTTTGTTGTGTATTTTATGCATTTATCCAGATGACTGTAAGCCAAATACTGTATTGCATTACAAATGTTGGTTGTCCTTCCTTTAACTATTGGTTAAATAACTTAACATCGAGTTTGGCTCTTGAGAAACTGACCTATATTGTTAGAAAAAAATGGCTTCTAAATTTTATAACATTTGGAAGATATTTCTGCAACTGTAGAGGAGTGAAGATTTGGAGGGGGTAATGACAAAATAAGATAAAGTTTTCTCATTTGTTGTTGGGAGTGTACAATGTAACCTGCATTTTATTTTATTTATTTTTCTCTATTTATTTATTTATTGTTGGCCTTTTTCAGTATTATTAATAGTGTAATTATTATTTTCATTACTGCCATATGTTTGTGATGATTAACTGTTGAATGTCGGATCAATATGAAAACCAATAAATATATGTTTGTTTGTTTGTTTGTTTTTTAAAAAAGGAATTCCTCTAAATTCAAAGGATTTGGGCGTTTTATTGCAGTCAACTGCATACAAAATCAAATAAGTCATTGCCTTAGGTGATGGAAAATACAGGTCCCTAAATTCATCCCTGCACATTTTTGTGTTCAGATCAAATGATCAAGCAACAACCATCTCACTTCAAGGTTGTTGAATCTCATCCAGGAAGTACATTTTCAGTTCCTCAGCTGACCACTAGGTGCTGTCTCCAAAACAGAGCAAATCTCCATTGACTCCCTTATTAAAAGTGCCAACTTGGCAGCAGAATTACACGCATTTACGGGTCGTGACCGGGTAGTTCGTTTGAACATATTCTTCTGAATCTTGGAACATGTTCAGACCTTGCATCCCCATTGGCCACTTGTGAAATTTCCAATAATGCATTTTAATGCCAGGTCTCAATAAGGATTAAGAGGTGACAAGCAAAATCGAACCAATGAAAACAAACTTTATATATAGGCAGGCTACGTTATAGGTAGTTGGAATACTGATTAATGATGTGATTAAGTGTCCATTTTATTAGCTGAATAAAGAGAACTTTCAAGAGAATTTTAGTTAAATGTCAGCAGAGTTACATGAGGAAACTCTTGACTGTCAATTTTCATCCCAACTTATATTGATCTATATTTCTCCACCCACTGCAGCAGCTCTCTATTCCACTTTATTATCTGCTGTTTCACTGTCATTCCTGCCAAATTAAGGCAGAAGATAAAAAACATGAATATCGGAAAGGCAATGGTAGTTGAATGTTTATGGTTTAGTCTTTAGTGGCACCTTCTTGACCTCACCATCAGTAGAAAAGGAATATAACATGGCATTAAAGCTTCTTATGCTGAATAATTCATGTTTTTATGGTGACACAAAGGCCAAAAAAGGCTGTATGATCATTTTGTCTGGTGACTGCAGCAGTTTTTCATCGGAGTTGGTTTATTTCTCAAGCATGCAATCGTGACATGACCATCACATGCACCAACATGTAATAATAAATCATGACAGCTACAACAATAATTCATTTCCCCTTTGGTGATTAATAAAGTATTTTGTAACTGAACTGAATTGCAACACTCCTGTTTAGAAAAGTGTTAAACCTCAAGCTAAAACAAACGACAATGATTTGTTGGAACTCGTGAGCTGCAAATGAGCAGCAGGGAGCACTGAAAACTGAAACGCAGTCACTGAAAATGAGTTTGTGTACTTGTCACACAAAGAAGAGCTTCTTGATTGTGTCTGTGTTCACGGAGGGTGCGTACCCGTCGGATTAGCCCCCCTTCCCTCACAAGTACAGACTGAGGAGCACACACACACACACACACACACTAAAAATGATGCGGCAGAGCTATACTTAGCAGCATGTTCTGGACTTCTATAGGTTTTTTTATTTTTAACATTTTCAACCACAAAACAGATCAATTTTCAACACATTGTGCATGGTTCATGTTTCTGTGGTGCAGGAAAAGTAAAGTAACTGCTCGTAAATACAATATTATGTTCTTAGGACGTCTGGGAAGCTTATTTAGGTTAATATTGTTTTTATCTTTTTTTTTTTAAATTATTATTTTAAAGTAGACTGAAATCCCCTCGGATGCGTTTCTGGGCCAACTCCAGAATGCAGGACACACTCACTAAAAATAGGCCCACCTATCTGCTGCAAACATATTTTATTGTTCGAGGTGAAAACAAGCAGACAATCATTTTATTTGTTCCTGTTGGGCTCCTTTTCACTTGCAAATCTGATATAGTTGTTTAAAATAGCTGCCTTTCAACTTCCCTCTCTTCCTAAATTGCCCGATTATTTCAGGCTTTATGAAGTTAATGGAAACAGTTTTGCTGGTATCAGGCAGTAATGAAAACCTTCTTTTTTTCTCCAATTTTACAGTGAAATTTGCTTCATAAACAGATGAGGCAGGAGACATGGAAACAAACAGGCAGGGGATGAGCAAAGAATCTAAAAACAGAAAGAAAATAATTTAAAATAAAATAAAATAAAATATAAAATCTACAAGAAGAAACTGGAAAATATGGGGGTAAAATAATGATAAGAGAGGTGAAACAAAGAAATCCTCATGATGAGAACCTGGCAAACAAAAGGAGATGGTGTGACTGATGAGCTGATACGACACAGGTGTGGAGTCAACAGCTGATTGAATAAAGATGGGAAAACTAAGCAGAAAGATGAGAAAAAAAACTACAAGGAAAAAAGTGTGAAGACAAATAGACGAATGAACATGATTTGACCTTGTGAGATACTTTATAATTAAAGCATCATATGACTGATAATGCATGATAAAGTTCAGTGGAGCTTCAAAAAGACACAAAAGGATAATCTATGATTAATTCATACACCAAAGCAGAGCTTCTGAGCACCGAGTTAAAGCAATGTATAAATCTTTTTTTAAAATTCTTTAGGGACTGTTTCTCAGAGCAAAGTATAATGTGATGGCAGTGAAAAATGCATGGGTAAACAGCAGGCCACCTCTCCCTTCCTGTGATCATGAAGAAGGTATTCATGATTTGTGCTCACAGGATGCACAGACAAAAAAAAAAAAAAAGCACAAAAAGAAAGAGCACAAAGTCTTTTTGGGAAGGTGGAGGTAAGGTGAGGGACGTTAGGAGGACATGTGAGTACAGGTGACTGAAAAAAGTAACAGAAAATAGCATTTTAAGTTGTAGTGTGGACATCTTCTGTCGTCTGCAGCCATCATCCTGCTCTACATCTTCAACAGCGGGCCACAAGTTGAGCTCCCTCTTGTGCAGGCCCAGCACCATGACCGGACACTCCTGTGGCAGTTGACAGCTGTAAGGGGTTCGCACTTGGACCCACGCTCTTATAGACTGCAGTAACACTGCTCAAAGCTGTATTATTAAAATACATCTGATTAAATGTTCGACCCCATGTTCTGCATCACGGTCGCACACGGCAAAGTTAAAATCACTACAACCTGACTGGATTGGCAATATGAAAAGCTTCAACAGGGACCCAGACAATGGATTTGTTATCCAGAGAAGATCCCGAAGCGTCACAGACAAGGATTGTGCGGCGGATTTCTGACACTAAAGACGAAGAGCGTGTGCAGCGCCTCAGGAAAAGATTATACCACTAGCGTTCCAACAGATCATTCTGTAACAACAACACGGTGAAGTGTAAATGACAAAAGAAAACTATGAAGTGTGATGCAAACTTTTTTTCTTGAATGGATTTGATTTTGCTGATAGTGAGCAGAAGAGATCATGTCCCTGAATGAAGACAGGGGCATTGAGAAAAAGAAGGTAATGCCTGACTAATAAGCAGAGATATGCTTCGAGTACATGTCATGGTCTTAAAGGCAAGTGTCTGCAATTTTAGTGAAGAAAAAAAGACGACAAGTGAAGAATAAATGTGGCTTTTCTGAGTCTGTTCTGTCCTGAGTGAATTGAATCTGTACATAAAAGGTGCCTGATCTGCCCATCACATGTCCATCATTTCCAAAAGCCTGAACTTTGTGTTAAATTACAAACTGTCACGATAAAGGAATTTGGATTACTCACAAAAAAATCTTCTGAGTTCACATACATACAGGTATCGATATTGTTAAAGCAACACAAATGAGTCATTTCATGTTAAACATCAGTTTCAATTTCATGTGAAGGAACATTTGATTACTTTTGGGGAGTGTCATCTTGTTCTTGCGCTCCAACCATTGGTAGAAACCACCTGAAGCATCTGCAGACTCCGATGGTGTCTTGTAACAAATGCATATGGCTTTACAGGATTGTCGTACATCAACAATGATGAAACAATCTCACTGAGCTACTGAGATACACTTAACATTGTGGCAGAGGTGGCGAAAGCCCTACTCACAGTTCATACAGCCTGTGGCGTCTTTAACCTGCCCTGCTGTGCTGTGTCGGCAGTATAGAGGTGGAAAGATTTAACACTTCACTGCACAACTGGATGGTTGCAAACTCCATGCAGAGGATGAAATCAGTCCATCACAGGGACAGTGAGAGAAGATCTGGCTCACCAGGAAGCCTGCTGTCAGAACGCTGAGCCGAGTGGCAAGCTAAAGCCACTGTACAGAAAAATACCATCAGGTTTCTGACCAGTGATCAGAGATGGGCCGGACTGGTGATATGAAGGACTTTGTCACTCAAACTGGCGAACTACATACTGACTGTTGTTATCGGCTCATGCTGGCCCAAAGTCTCCCTTCTACACCAGCATGATGAAACAGAGGCCAGCACTGCTGTGTACCCGCATGCAACAATCAGGATGAAACTTTATTTTTTAAGCAGTTATCAAAGCCAGAGTCTTGTTGCTAAATGTGGACTAAGCAGCCATGGCAAAGGACCGTCTTCAGATTGCACAAAGCCATCATTTTTTTTCTAAAATCACAGATTATCATGACTTTGTTGGATTAGAAGAGAAAATGAAAGAATGATCAATCAACAGGCCAAAGGACAGTCTCTCAGACAGTGCGAGAAAAGTCCATGCCTTTAGGGGGACCCTCTGACCAAATGAAAAAAAAAATTGTTTGTACCACTTTAAGAAACAGACATCAGTTTATACTGTAAAATGCAGGCCATGGATGTTTGCGCTTGAGTGCTTGCAGTGAGTCAAATCTCACACACACACACACACACACATTTCTGTCTATTCCACCAAACAACTTCTTTATATTCCCATGCTTTCATCCTTCGAATGCTGTATAGTCTCTGTAGCATCCTCAGTGTGTCAAAACTTGCACATTATTCAGTGTATAAACTGTTCATGTGTTTGAGCAATAGCAGCTGCTGAAATACAACCCAAAAGCTCAACATTAATTATGCTGTTCTAAGAAGAAGAAAGAAAAAAAAACAACCCAAAAACTATCAAGTTCAGGTGGATCTGCTGGTGTTAAAAAGGTCGGGATTAAAGACAGGATTATCAGTCTTTAGAACTACACTCCATGACTTTTTGTAAAGCAACAAAAGGCCAGCTTTGTGGAAAATAGCCTCAGGCTGGATGTGCAAAGGCAGGTCGTGCCCTTTCACACCCTAAAACCCTCTGTTACAAATGGCCAAGATGGTGTCAGCATGGCCTATTGTAACAGGTTTAATCTTGCCATTAGCCAATTAGGAAGTGACGGGCAGCTGTAATGCCCTTGCATTAGAGAGATGGATTAGTTTCCCATTCAGCGCCCGCCTGCCGCCTGTGGCCAAATGGACTGATGGTAGGCAGTGAACTGCAGCTCGGCACAATAGAAAGCTGCTTTCTCTGCACTTTGCCTTTATAGACAGCAAATGCAGTGATGTACTTATTCACTGTTTTTACCCATGATCTTAATAAACCCTGATTAGGTCTCATTTAAGCAGTAATAAAATATATTGAGCGGAGAGTGCAGAGGACGCTGCTGTTTACTCTGAGCTGAAGCAGGTAGCTACTGTTGCTGCTGTGCTCTCTATTATTGAATGTTTTGGTGTTCTGGCAAAGTGCAGATAAAAAAAAACAAAAAAAAAACACTCTTGGATCTCAACCAAAGATCTGTAATTTTTGTGCTGCAGCCCACTAAATGAGATTTTCAGGTTCATTCAAGTTCAGTGAGAGTGAGTGTGCTGCTCTGCTGCTTATTGACAGCCAGTAATGTGGGATAGATTGGAGAAAGTCAGACACTGAGACACACTCCCCGGCCCGCTGGCCCTCCGCCGGCTTTCCCTGAATTCCATTAATAGTTCTGCCCTCCAGGACGTGCTAGGTGGACCGCCTACAATGCAACCGGAGATATTGATGACCGCATCCTGCCCCCAAGGAGAGAGGGGAGGCTGATAAACAGATAAAACAGTAAGATAAAGGGAATACACAAAGAAGTTGAAGAGACAAACAAGAAGAAGGAGAGAAAGTTTAAGAAAACTGCTCAACTTCCTTTTTTTTCCCCCTTTTAAACATTCAACAAGTCATTTCTGTGCATGCTATCTCTGAGTAAACAGACACTCGTGTTTAACTTTCAGCAAAACATTTAGCATAATATTCCCCGAGCAGCTGTTTCTTGTCGCTTGCTAGCTCGCAGTGGCCACTTCTCACTGCTTGACAAATGCGGCAACAATACTTTCTGCTCCGCCAAAAACTCTCAGCGGGGACTTTATAAACTGAATTTCTATTGCTCCGAAATCCAAAAGAGTACTATTTCTTTAACTAATGGAAGTATGAAACATTTATGCAAACTCATTGCAAAAGAACCTTGTTAAGCTGCAGGGATGCAAAAATAAATATTCAAGAAGGTAGAAAAAAATCTGTCTCCACAGGCTTTGGTGAAAGATGAAGAAAGACAATCACATGTGAGTCAGTGCAGTCAAATGAAACTCATTTCATAAAGGTAGAAAATGCTTGAAAATATTTATCTCAAAGTTTAAGAACCTACATTAATAAGTAAAAGCAAGTATTTAAAGCATTTAAAGATAAAAAAAATAAGATATTTTTGTCCTGTTTTTCTGTTTTTTCTTGGACACAATTCAACATATATTCAATGGGACAGTGTAACATGCTGTAAATTAATAATCTACCAACTTCACGTTGTGCAATGTGATTTGAATTAATCTTATGTCTTTAACATGATATGAATATGAGGATAAATGAAACAAACATGGTTAGTATTCTTGATTTGTGGTTTCAGGTAAACTGAACAAAGAATCAAAATAAGAAAGTGTTGGAGGTGTTACATTTGTGGTCATCACTTCCTCACAGGTAAGTCAAATAAAAGAAATTGGTTCTCATGTTAAAAGTCAGTGTAGACAAACTGAACGTTTCATTGAAAGGACAGTGTCTGAAATACATTCTGGAATTTATAGATGTTGGTATACAACACCTCTGGACACTTGGTGGGATCGTTCCCAGACTGACCACATAATCCTCCATCCCAATATCTCAACGGTTTTTTTTGTTGTTGTTTTTTTCATATAAATCTGTCAATCTTCAGCCCAACAAGCATCCTGATTATTTCCCTCCCTAATACCAAGAATTGGTGTGGTCCCTCTGGAATTGACTTTATTTCCAGTACGCTGAAGAATATGCCTCTGGGTGCCACTGGATCAACATACAACCAATCACAGACTCAAGACAAATAATGGCTCTTGAATAATCATGTAAGAAGCATTGCATAAAGTCCACTTGATTTGGTTTATTGTTTAGTGATGAAAATTGCTGTAAATGGGAAGGAATAACAGGTCTCAATTCAGAAAAGATAATATATGTACCCCAGCTAAGCAAATGTGGCTCATTAACATTATGCAGTCTTTGTAGGACTCTGTCGGGGTACAGTTGCTTCTCCTCAAAGTAGAAGATTGATGGATCAATTCTAAGCTCCATTACGTGTCAAAGTGTCCCTTGGCATTACACTGAACCCCACTGGAATTAGAAAAATGTGTCCCTTCTTACCCTTTCCTAACTTTTTGTACTTAATGATTGTGTGTGACGGTTATGACGGGGTGTGGTTCTGCTCAGCTGCAGAGGGGTGGTGACTGGTCCAGGAAACAGGACCAGTGAAGGATAGACTGGCACACCTGTGCTGCATGTGCCATCAGTGTCTCTCTATTTAAGCAGCAGAACGCTGGTTACAAGGGCCGCAAGGTCAGACACTGCTTCATGTGTGAGCCTGAATAAAAATACTGAAAAACTGCATATTGTAGTGGACTTTGTGCTGACTGGGAATCCTAGTAGCTGGTAATTGCTACAGTGGCACCTGAACAGGGACATTAGAGTCAGCATGTCTCAACAACAACCGTTGGCTGTCCTGGGCCAGCTGCAGGTGGAGGTTACAGCGGCACACTGCGAGCTGCTTGAATGCAGCCACCGCTAACTGGAGCAGCTGCAGACATAGGCTGAAAACGCAGGTGCTGTGGGAGCTTCTGTCCCTGTCGGAGGCCCAAGGTCCACAACCACAGGACGCCACAGCTAGGTGGCTGACTCCAGGGAACACAGCTGGAAAGACGGAGATGCTGGAAAAAATCCTGCTGAGCAGTTCATGGCAGGATGACTGGGGCAATGAAGTGGGTGCAGTGCCATCGTCCGGAGATCATTAAGTTGGTGGAGGGATCTTACGGCTGCCCAGCCTGGAGGTCATCTGAAGAACAGGCAGTAAAGCACCTTCACCTGCCCAGTTCCTGCATCTCTGCACCATGGACCATCACCCTCCCTCTCCACTGGACCAGAAAACAGCTGCTGCAGGTGCTTCTTTCTGATCCTCAGCTGCCGCAGCAGGAACGTTGGCTGTGCCAGCAGCCCGGTCACCTGCGCAGCGACTGTCCTCTCATGGTGTCGATCATGTGGTTTGGTCGGCTGGGGCGTCAACCTCCTGCCCCAGCCCAGGGGTGATGTACAGTATTCCAGTAAGGATACAAGGTACACACGATGGTGGACTCTGGCTGTATGCAGTCTCTGATCCACCAAAAAAGGGGGGGGGGGGCCTTCACGGGAGTCCCCTTCAGTTTGGTACCAAGAAAAGTACTCTACACTCAGGCTTTGACCAAGTGATAAAAACTGATGGTCACATGGTGCACCCTGATGCAGTTCTGACATATCCAGACTTCTATATTGTGAGGGATAGGCTTTATCGGGTGACTCATGTTGAAATCACCCAGTTGCTGGTGCGAAAAGTCGATGGGAAGTGTTTTTCCAGTCGGTTCACTATAACGCGATGGCTGGTCACATGGGATATGATAAAACGCTCCACTGGATAATGACTTGATTTTATTGGCTAGGCATTCGGAGAGATGTGTCCCACTGTTGCATGTCCTGTCCAGAATGTCATCTGGTCAATCCAGCAGCCATCCTGCTGGCCCCGCTGTGACTGGTGCTGTGAGGTGCCGTTTGAGTGCATGAGGATGGGTTTAATTGGGCCACTCCACTGGAGTACAAGCGGGTGCTGTTTTGTGTTTTGTGTTACACAGCACGATGCCTGGAAACTGTGCCTTTATGCAGCATTTCTGCATAGTGTTGTGCAGGCAGGTCATCTCCTAAGTTGAGATCCTGAAAGAGATTCTGACTGGTCAGGGCACCTCGTTGGTGTGGTCTCCTTCTGCAGAGATCTGCTCTAGGACCTGGCAAATCAATCAAAAATAAGGAGCTAATATTGCAGCCATATTGTCCACTGCCTCATCTACTTGTAGTACCAGTTCCAAGGATGGATAAAGAGAAAGCGTTGTGTCATTTATATTCTGTATATGCTGGAAAGTTGCCAGTTCATTTTCCAAGTTGATTCATTCCAGCTAGCTACACACCATATTGCAAATACACTTACTTCCCTTTCTTATCAATCTCAAGCAAGACCTTTTTAGTTCTCCTTTAAAAAAAGAAAAGAAAAGAAAAGCTAAATAAAGTCAGAAAATTACTTCTAAGTTTTCTCACTTTCTCACATCACATTAGTCTATAATACCTGTGTCAAACTCAAGGCCAAATCTGGCCCACCACTTCATTTTATCTGGCCCAGAAGACGTGCAAAGATGATCATATACAGTATTTATAACTATCATTTAATTTCTGAGGAAATGTCAATGCAACTTCCTGTTTGATTCAGTATTGACATCAAAAAGTGGAATAACTGAAGTGGAGAGCAGTTGGTTTATGTCAAAAAGTCATGATTTAGGAAACATTTGCTAAAGATTTTACAACAAAGAGCTGCCAAATTTTCTCAAAAACCCTCTCTATTTGTACAACTTGTTATTTTATGCCAAAGAAAAGATATTTTTACAATAAAAACATTTCAATTTTACATAAAAAATCCAATATCTGTGACATTTGTTACTGTAAGATAAAACTAATTTGCCATTTTACTTTTAATTATTTTTTTTAAATATAATTGTCAGTTTTTTTTTTCAATTTGGGATTTTAGAAGAAAAAAAGATTTCAGTACAAATGTCAACTTTACAATAAAAGTCTCAATTTTTGTGAAAAGAAGGGTATTTTTTGACCCTCCCCAAAAGAAAAAAATTAAAAATAAAATAAAAATAAAACAGTAACACGAAATCTGACAACATAGCTGTTTGAGAAAGTAAAGAATAACCAGAGTAACAAGTACCAAGTTCAAAACACACACTTCGAGCAGTCACAGATTAGCTGACAGCAACAGATGATCTTCTCTTGGTGTTAATTCAACACTATCAAAAACAACTCTGGAAAAGACATCGCTCTGACTTCCTAAAGTTGACACAAATGAGGCTGACATTAAGAAAGAAACTCATGTAAGTTTTATAAGACTTCCACTCATGTGAAAAAGTATGCAGACAAGACGAACACAAGTAAAAAGAACCTACCCATGCAAAGGGATGTCATGGTGAAATCTGTTATCATTGAGAACGGGATCAGAGGAAGCTCCTGTATAGCTGTTTAAGACTTTCCCATGTGAAGATGAGAACGAATCCTTCATCAACTTCTTCTCGCTTCTCATTCCACTAAAGATATCTTTTGGTCTTGCTTTGCATCTCAACTTCAACGAGGATCAAAACTGTCATGTTTGCAGGAGTGGAGGATGTTGAAATGAAGAACAGTACTACTAATAATTCAGAGCTCTGTAGGAGACCCCTGAGAGACACTAAATCTAATCAAGATGGAGCCACAAAAAAAAAGAGAAAAAAAAAGTTCCCTTTCATTTTCTTTACAAAATTGGATGCTTCTTTGCATGAAAAGAACACCATTCACACCAGCACAGACAGACGCTATGAGCAAGTGGAAGAGAGAAGAAGAGGTAATAGAAGAGATGGCAGAGATATAGAGATTAGGGGAAAGCTGATGTCATCCATTTGGATATATGGCCCAGAGGCGAGTGTTTTTCAGGCTGTGCATGTGGAGTGATCAGGGATACGATCATGCTGCTGTGTCAGCCTAATCCCCCCACCCCCCACTCACTCACACTGGCTCCAGCACATCACAATGACAAACAATGACACAATCTGTTTGCTGGGACGCCCACGCCGTTATTATTCATTTGCAACGCCCCGTCATGACTGCTTACCCTGAGGGCTCAGACTGCCCATCAGAAAAAACATGTATCCCATCAAACCTCATTTCAAACGCCATTCACCCTCCCCGTCTGAGAGCGTCAACCGGTGCAAACACCAGAGGAGGAGATCTGAGCGCAACCTCTTCGGGTCAAGTGAAGGATTTGAACTGACAGCCCGGTGGGTCACACAGGCTGGAATAATCATTACACTCCACATGGTGATAATCATCTCACACAGAGACAAAGAAGGCTTCTGAAACCAGAGCTATCTAACAGATCTCACACTGCTATCATCGCTTCCACTTTCCTGCCACTGGACCTGCAGCAGCTACACAACGGAGTCCCAATCTGAACGTGTCACCTTTTCAGTTTAATCCGTACAGAAAACCATTAGAAGTTCAGGAATTAGAAATCATACCCATGTTTCTTCCTCACAGAGTTGTCCCAAAACGGTTCATTGTGTGAGTCACAGGCTTATGTCACTGGGAGCTAATGTGTTGGCAGGAAGACTCAAATAAAATGTTTTTATGTCTGCTACTCAATCCACTAATCTGATCAAGTTAACCATTCAGCATTACAGCGTGTTCATCTTTCTGTCAGATGAATGTAGCGTATGGATGTCTTAGAGAGAAACTGATTAAATAATCAAAGATGGTGCCTACACACTTGGAACAGAAGCCATAAAATAAATATGGGGAATAGTAATAAGGGAATGCATTGGCACCTCTTAATTATGTTTACTCATGCATCATGTGCTTTTCATCACTTGCTCTTACAGTTGGTTAATGCTCATTTCAGGTTTTTTTTATTCCTTGAGTGTTTTAGTCAGAATCAGACTGTAAGGGGGATGCAAACTATACTCAAAAGTCAGAAATTCTGATATGACATGAACATGAAATTAACTCTGCCCTATTAACTCTGTGCTTTATTAAAATTGTGCATTTAAATGTTTAAGAGACATTAAAATGTTAAAAAGAAAGTTATAATTGGCAAAACTGTAATCAAAGGGATCTGAGGGTGTTTGTTTTTGCATTTATCCCACCATACTTTTTTTGTTTTATATAAATAAATGATCTTGTCTCTGTTTTTTAGCTAGCCACTTTGTTTTAAGACTGTGACCAGCAGCAGCCATCTGCACTTTGTATGTATTCTTAGCATGCTTGGATGCCAAATTAGTGTGTAAAAGTTTGTAGAAAGTGTCTCACTTCCTTTTGTTGCCACAGTTCAGAACTATGCAAAATTTTTTACACAGTTGTTCTTTCTGTATGCTATGTGCGCCCCACCTCCAGCATAACCCTCTTTGCCTCGAGGGGCCCCCTCTATTCACTCATGTTTGTACAAAAGATTTCTCTCCAAAAGCTTGTGGGAATCTTTTCCCATAATACTGTCACTCACTTAAATAAGAAAACTGAGCCTGTCTGGGGCAAAAAAAAAGAAAAAAAAAGACACATTGACTTTGATGACGACGTTTACCTGCTGGATTACAACACGGTTGTTTAGTGCTTTTTGGGGAGCCAATCAGATCATTTTATCCTTGTAGAGCGTATCCGGGCAGGTTTAAAGAAATGACAACAGAGCTGAGATATTTTAATCTGGATGATTAACACATAAGATGGCTACAGCAGAGGAACTACGGTTGTTTAAACCAGATTGCCATCGACACTCGACTTGGACTTCCCTGACAGTCTGCTAGAGATTGTAGTGGATGAGACCCATCTCATTTACAAATCATAAGAGACATCTGGTAGAGAAAAAGTAATCTGAACGGAATTATGTAGAACATTAGCTGTAGTTGGCTGTTTCAAAGATACTGATTTAATTTTCTATCAAGTTTTATTTATATGGCGTCTATAACAACATAAGTTGTCTTATAGAGACCCATACCATGACCCCCGAGCACATGGCACATAACTGATTTGCACATGGCAAATCAGTTATTCTCAAATTCTGTTTGCAAAACCAGCAACGATTGAGTCTTTTGTCATTCTGAATGCATCAGTTTATATCTTGCTCTGATTTGTTGTCATGATAACCAACTGCAAGCAGAAGCAGTTTGAATAATCAAACTAGTGGCACCACCTCCTGGATGAGGAGGCCCCTTTTCAGACCCTACATCTGTCCAGATGTGGGTCTGATCTATCAGGTTAGTGAACACAAAGAAATAAAACAAAAAGTTCATGTCCTCCATCTGTAGACCACATACAGTAATAAACCACGTAGCAGGATACACAAATCAAACTAGACTTTCTTCACAACAACACTGCTCTGCATATTTGAAAACACCATTTAAAATCACATCAAACTACGTGGAATGTATTTATATGTCTTCATCTTCCTTTCTGTTCCAAATCATCTTTCCTGCTCTGTCACTTAACTATATTTCATTCCCTCTTTGCTACAAGTGTCCATTAATTTATTATCCAATTACTCAAACTGCCCGGAGGTCCCTCCCACCCGCCACCCGTCTACCATTCCTCAGCACAATGTGCGACAGATCAGATTCCACTTCCACAAATAATCCTTCACCAGAATGCTGCGGCCACAAACTTCCAATTGGATCCTTTTAATAGTGCTCGCTCCGGCCACTTTCATCGTGTAATTAGGTTCCTCTTCCTACAGAGTTTGATGGTTGCACGGTGGCCGAGTCAAGCAAAGGAGAGAAGAAAAGATGGAGACGGAAAAAAGGGCCAGACTCTCAGTTTTACACCAGGCTTAATCCAATTTCACCCTCAGAGAAATCATCTCATGCCATATATACTTTTTCAATGAGGTTTTTTATGGTCCACCGTAAAAACCACAGACTAGTGTTGAATATCCAGCCTCATTGATTTTTTTTGGCTGTGAGCAAAGTGGCCTTTACTTGCACTCAGTGTTTTTCTATTTTGGTGAATATAGGTTCACTTGCGAATGCAAAACTCCAAAATGAGTGTGGCCACGACTCCCAGAACGGGGGCGCAAATGACAGGATTTCTGGGATGATTAATGCCTCTCTCTTGTGAAGTGGCTAGAGGGAATCAATCAAATGAAGAACACACCTATACAAGCACTCCATCATAGGCAGTGGCATAGTCAGGAATGAGGGGATGATAGAAGAGCGGTAAGGAGCTTATTAACAATAAATAAAAAGTGTACTGCGGAGAAGAGAAGCATTACCACCATCGAAATATAGTTAATAGTGGGGTCACTTGCCTTTTTGGGTGAAAAAAGCTCTTACTGTAGCTCTAGGTGACTGCTCTGGCATTTCATAACTCAAAGAAAAGGAAAAACAAAAACCTTCAGGTGCATGATGTTGATGAAAACTGACTGTCATGCCTCTAAAAAGCCCAATGTCAAAACCAAACCAAATTAAAGTATAATCCCACCGCACAAGGTCACTTAATCTAAAACACTGCTAAATCTTAGCCGCCTCCTTTAAATTCCTGTTTTCTTGTTTGTTGTTTTATAATTATCATAAATACACCACCGCTGTATGTCTGCACCTTCACAGCAGAGTCCTGAACTGGGTCGGGTGCTCGCGAGTACTAAGGTAAACTCCAGATAACTGTCTTGTCCAGTATGGGGGGGGTGAGGTGGGGGTGGGGTGTTAATACGACGTGGCAGCGATGCCTGCGCTGCGCTGTGTTATGTTCTGTTATGTAGCAGCAAGAAATGAGAGAGAATGAGAGGAAAGTGCAAATAGTGAATGTTTAGAGGTTTTTATAGGTGTTTTCACGATGTCTAGATACCTTCTTGCTATCAAGTATTTTCAGAATGAAGTGAAATATCATTCCTGAGAAAAACACCTGTTCATTTCTGGACTTTTATCAAGCACTTTAAGTGAAATCAAAAGGTCCAGATAAACAGAACTGCTTGTGTTGTTGTTTTATAGTTGAAATTTAATTTCTGTTGTTTCAAAAGCTTTGGATCTGGTCATCTACAGTGTTTATAAAGACAAAACCTTTTTTTCTCATTTTTTTGTTATTTCACTGTTTAAAGAATCTATAACATATAAAAATTACAATTTCTTGAGAAATTTCGAAATTTGATTTTATCACTGAAAAAATAGGCAAAAGAATTCACTTAAAAGACATTTTTTGAGAAATTTATTGATCAAAAAAGAGAATAAGGACCAGGTCAACTGTTGTTCTTATGGGTGTAAAGGGTTAAATAGACATTTGCAAAATATAAATGGCCAGCTAACGTTACGTAACATATCAGTAGCTTAAGTAAACTGGGCCCGGTGCCAACATTTATTTATGCCAATATTTATTCAATTTTATTGTCTTATTATCTTTTATTCTTACATTCAGCCTTTAAAAAGCCATTTTCAACTGGCCATTCAATAAATAGGTTGTAAAAGTAAAATCTGAAGTCAAGTGTCATTTACGCCACCACAGCTCCCTGGAGAGCCTGCCATCACTGCTGAAAAAAAATCCTAGAAAAGTAATATTGTATCCAGTTTCTCATATATTCTTGGTTACATTTCTGCATCTCGATCACGTCACACATTTGACTGCGCTTTTCTTGTTCCTGTTAACTCGGACATAAAGGTGAGCCACTTCAACTGCCGGCAAAAGCACAACTGTCAAAGTGTACGGATGAAACACTGGAGAAGGAGTAACTTATGTTCCTTAGCCGTCCAATTAAAAAGAATTACCGCTACTGTTAAATAAAAACAGACTTCGCGGGCTGGGGTTAATGTGCTTTTCGAATAACACATAAATAACTGATGGAGTAAGCAAACAAAGATGGGAACATCAACTGTGGGATTCATTATTTTAACACTGTTTTAATCAATAAAGAGCATCATTCACCATGCTGGGTTATTTTAATCTTTCTTATGACGTCTGCATTTATCTAGCTCAGGGGTGCTGCTGGAAATGCTGGGACCCTCCTAGCCAATTTTGACCCCCCCATCCCCCCCCCAAAAAAAGAAAAAATAAATAATTTTCCCAAAGTTACTTTTGGACCAAATATAAATGCTAAAAAAAACCAAATACATACAAGTCATCTACTGGACAACAGAAACATCAGGATTGGATGATTTTAGCTTGATAATGTCCACTATCAGTTGTTGATATTGAGATTTCCATCAGTGCACGTAACATACTCGCTGCCTTGAAAATTCTTATTTTAGATATTTTTGGGGGAGCGTAGTTGTATGTATTAGTTTGGAATCTTTGAACACTGAAAATCCACATTTATTTCCCATTGTTAAGTAAACCATTACAACACAGTCACTGGGGATCTTTTTCCTGAAGTTTTTCACAGCCTGTAAAGCAAAAACAACAACTGGCGGGATCACATTTGAGATTTGCAAAACATTCGAGACAATAAACTTAATCCAGCAATCCAAATCCAGCACTTCAAGCAGCATCACCCTGCTGAGAGTAATGAAGCAAACAATTAAGAGGCTTTAAAAAGAAAAAGCCAGTTGAGTACACAGCCTGCAGCCTTTGTTACACTTTATTGTTGATCAAGATAATGTATGTTGTCATAGTTATAAAAATGGAAATCAGAATCAGACAAAATCAGTACTCACAGGTCAGACTTGAAAAATAAAAGTCAGCATCATATAAACGTACAGTAATTTTAAGTTGGTGTGTCTCCAAAATATTCTACATCGTTATGTGTGAACCTTTGGCCCAAGCCATATACACTATACTGCCAAAAGTATTCGTAGTGACATCCCATTATTAATCCAAAGGGTTCAATATGACGTTGGTCCACCCTTTGCAGCGATAACAGCTTCACCTCTTCTGGAAAGACTGTCCACAAGGTTTATGAGTGTTTATAGGAATTTTTGACTATTCTTCTAGAAGTACATTTGTGAGGTCACACTGATGTTGGACGAGAAGTCGCCGCTCTAATTCATCCAAAAGGTGTTCTATTGGGTTGAGGTCAGGACTCTGTGCAGGCCAGTCAACTTCATCCACACCAAACTCTCTCATCCATGTCTTTATGGACCTTGCTTTGTGCACTGGTGCACAGTTATGTTGGAAGAGGAAGGGACCATCTCCAAACTGTTCCCACAAAGTTGGGAGCGTGGAATTTCCCCAAGTCTTTTGGTGTGCTGAAGCATTCAGTTATTTCATGGGAACTAAGGGGCCAAGACCAGGTCCTGAAAAAGGACTCCATACCATAATCCCCCCTCCACCAAACTTTACACTTGGCACAGTACAGTCAGACAAATACCGGTCTCCTGGCAACCGCTAAATCCAGACTCGTCCATCAGATTGGCGGCGTGCTTTACATGTATCTCCGGCTTTGCATTGCACTTGGTGATGTATGGCTTGGATGCAGCTGCTCGGCCATGGAAGCCCACTCCATGAAGCTCTCTACGCACTGTTCTTGAGCTAATCTGAAGGTCACATGAAGTTTAGAGGTCTGTAGCAATTGATTCTGCAGAAAGCTGATCACCTTTGTAGACTATGGGCCTCAGCATCCGCTGATCCCACTCCATTAGTTTACGTGGCCTACCGCTTTGTGGCTGAATTGCTGTCATTCCCAATCGCTTCCACTTTGTTATAACACCACTGACAGTTGACTGTGGGATATTTAGGAGCAAGGAAATTTCACGACTGGACTTGATGCACAGATGGCATCCTATCACAGTACCACACTGGAATTCACTGAGCTCCTGAGAGCGACCCATTCTTTCAAAAATGTTTGTAGAAACAGTGTGCATGCCTCGGTGTTGGATTTTATACACCCAGGCTATGAAAGTGATTGGAACACCTGATTTTGATTGCTTGGATGAGTGAGCGAATATTTTTGGCAATACTTGGGAATATTGTAGTTATTCTAAAAACGTTTTCAACAGAGAGTCTAGCTGCATTCAGGGGAGATCTCATTAGAGAAGAAGTTAGTTATCTGTTACTGTAGACCAGGAGCGTCAAACTCTACTTCGTCCTGGGCCACATCATCACCATGGTTACCATTAAAGGCCTGGTTATTTACTTTCTCAACCAGCCATTGTTGGGGCTGAAAACTGTAATACCCATGTTAATATTGGATTAAAACAGCTGGTCACATCTGTAGACCGCGTGGGTGAAAGGAACAATAGGCCCCCTGCTGGGGAACGAGGACTCTGACACCTGGTTTCCTTTGTAGGCTACGAGTCGTCCAAAATGGCTCCCTCTCTCTCCATATGGCTCCACAGAAGTCAATCACAACACGTTTCCCACCCACGACAGGTAACCTTCTCTATGATTGGCTCAGCTGGACATCAATCAAAGCACGACCATCCAAACACTCATGTCACATGCTGACGGTGATTGGCTCTGAGGACTCTGGATCAGAACTTTAAAAAGCCATCAGAGGCTCCCTTCTCTCTCTTCTCTTTTTCCTCTCTCCTCACAGAACCGGAGCTGCGAGGCGTAGCCTCACTCCGGTCAGGCCTCATTTTCATTTCTGTCCCTTGATCGAACACATACACATACACACATTCCTGTCTTTGTCACTTATGTGCGCTTAGCATCTTCCCCCTTATTTTACCTTCCTTCGCTGTTGTTATTGAATATTATTTGTGTAGTTTAGTTGTGTTTTTTTTTTTTTTTAGCATAGAATCAGATTTACTGAATTAGGCGTGGTATACAATTGGATGATACATATTCAATAAATTTGATGAGAGAAGTTGTTTGTGCTTATTTTGTGCATGTGTGAATCAGTTTATTGGGTGACTTTTCAAGCGTTTGAACTTTAACCCTTGCTCTGCCGCGCTCCTTATGTCTTGGGTGGCGTTACAGATCAACTAACTTCAGACTGTGGTATTGTTCAGTAATTCATACCTGATTTCGGGTGGCGCCCTGTATAATTATTAATTTAATCTTTGTTTTTTAAAGTTAATTATACCTGTCTTTAAGACACTTATAAATAACATGTCATTTGCTGAACAACCCTCCTTCTGCACCAAACACTATGTTGTCAGATTTTCCACTAGTTCCTGGACTTGGTCTTAAAATAAAAAAAAATTATTACTATTATTATAAAATTTCAAATTTTGCAAAATTTACAACTTTTATCATAAAATTCAGACTTTTGTACTAAAATAAAAAATATTTCTTTTATAACTGCAAATTTAATAAAAAAACAACTAATTTTTGAAGGAAGCTAATTTTGTTGTAAAATTTCAAATTTCAGAAAAACCTTTATCATAAAATTGAGACTTTTGTACTTTTCTGAAATCACAAATAAAAAAAGCAAACAAGACTTTTTATTTTACAATTACAAATGTCACAAAATCGTGACATTTTAATTTAAAATTACAACTGTTTTTGTTGAAAAGTGACAACTTTTTGCAACATTTTGACATAAAAACAACAGTTGTGGAATTGCAAATTTTGTATAATTTTGACTTTTGGTCCTAAATTAATAATTTTCATAAGACATATTAAAAATTGCCTGCGATGGACTGGCGACCTGTCCAGGGTGTACCCCTGCCTTTCGCCCAATGTGAGCTGGGATAGGCTCCAGC
>JBAMYA010000016.1:8576450-8602558 GCA_037176975.1 Arrhamphus sclerolepis
TAAAAATATGATGAGGGTTAGGCAGTAGGACAGTTGGGGTGGAGGATGCCCGTTGCGTCAAAATGCGATGCTGGACGCGTATTTTTTGACGCCCTATTTAAATAAGAGTTTTGCATTTTTTTTTTCTGGCCTGTACAGCAGCGCTCCACCAGTATGATCCAAACAATGGAATTTGCTCTTCAAGATTCCAGAGGTGCACTCCTCAATATTCCATGTGTGAATATGGACCTTGTTGATTGAACAATTAATTTAGTTTTTTATCTCTTTTTATTTTTGTTTTTATTGATTTTTATGTGTATTTATGCCGTCTGTTTTAAATTTCTTTTTATCCCGCTGATTGATGTTCAACAAACATGGAAAGGTTTGTTTTTTTTGTCATTAGGAATGCATTTACGTTACTTCATATGAATATGTCATATTATAAAAGGCTAAAAAGCTTCATAATAAATAAAAGATCACTTTGTCTATTGTTTTCAGCTCAGAATAACTCACTCTGAAGGTGACACATATTTACATATTTGCAGAGTCATTGAGAAGATCTTCAAAGCCAGTATGGCCCATCCTCTGAGAACAATTAATATGTAATCCAATTTCACAGCAATTCATCCCTGCTGAGAATTTTCTCTGAAGGCTTAAAAGCTGGCCTTACAGTCCAACAACATAACAGTTACTCCAGTCACAGTTAGACAGAAATAACCTCTTAAAACTAGAAGGGTGCTGGCTTCCTCAGGCTCCCCATGCTAGAGCAGTTGCAATGAGCCTCTCCAACAGCAGCTAACACTAAGTGGGCACCCAGCAAACACACCAATCGCCTTGGGCTGACCTGAAAATGTCTTCTCTTACCTGCATCCACATCGCTCAGCCAAGATCAATCAACAAACGGTTCACAGCTAAAGTGGAGTGCAGATAGACTATGAGCTTCTCGATATAGTGCCAGTGAAAGATAGAGGGATAGTCTCCATAGCTAGGTGTATTAATAGTTAGTATCCAGGTACTTTGACCCAGCATTGCCATTGTGTACGTCAAGCTTCACAGTACAGCGCTGGTCATTCATTCTAGTGTAGTGGTGTGTTCACAAGTAACTAACATTATTCATCTGAAATGAATGAAAATAAGAGAGACACTCAAAAGGCATCAAAAGGAAAAAGATTTTGAGCTTTTCTGCATCCAGATGAAGGATGTGAGCTACATTTTGTCAGTAGAACATGTCGTGGTTGCATGAAGGGTTTGTTGAAATTCATTTCACGATTTGAGTGTGCCGATTACTTCTCGGTTAGGGGAGAAGAAAAAAAAAAAATAAAAAAATCAATGAAAGCTGACCAGACGGATTGTGGTTCAGTAGTGTTAATGGAAGGAGATGATAGATTAGCTGAAGAAATGTGGTCTGATAGCAGGTTTTTTCCAAATTGATAAATTCACAGTGTTCCTTTATTTCCAGCTCATGAAGATGGTTGTTCTGGCAATAGTTAAGGCTGTGAGGAGAAGTTTATTCTAAGCTGTATCCAGATTACATTCTGATAAATCTTCTAGCAGGCAGAGTGAGGGAGATAATGGGATGAGGCAGTCCAAGAAACCAGATAATATTTCAGAGACTTCTTTCCAAAAATGTTTAATAGTCATGCAGTTCCAGGTGGCATGAATGTGTGTGTCAGGGTTGTTTTGCGAGCACCATGGACAAATCTCTGATGTAAAACCCATTTTGAACATTCTTTGGCCAGTGTAATGAGTTCTATGGAGAGTTCTGTATGAATCGTTTGTAAGTGTAGTCATGAAATTAATATTTTTACAGATTTAAGTCTAAAATTCACTGTAAGGAGCAATAGAGAGATATTTTCCCCATTTTATAAATGGAGGAGATAGAGTTTTATCTGAGCAAATTATTTTGTATATTTCGGAGAGGAGTTGTTTTTTTTTTGTGGAACAGATATTCATTAAATCTGTCGCTGCAGGGGGAACATGTAGGTCGGTTGATCTTATGGAAATTTTAGCTTGAACCAATGATTTCAGTTGTAGATACTCCGAGAGCTGATTGTTCCTGATTAAATACTCCTGGGCCAGAAAGGAATCTGA
This sequence comes from Arrhamphus sclerolepis, assembly GCA_037176975.1. NCBI lineage: Eukaryota > Metazoa > Chordata > Actinopteri > Beloniformes > Hemiramphidae > Arrhamphus > Arrhamphus sclerolepis. Next base: position 8,578,521 of record JBAMYA010000016.1, read on the forward strand.
AACCAGATTATTGGATGGAAAGATGTGTTTAAGATGAGCTATACCCTTTTCAGCCTATTTGAGGAAGTTGATTGGGTTTTTTTGTTGCTTAAAAAGTCAGGGTTGTTCAAATGGGAGTGAAATCTGAAATACCAAAAGCCGACTTAGTTTTATATAAACTTCCATCAGGCATTCATAGTAAACTCTATTGTTATTGCTTTGAAGCATGGATGATGTTTGATTGATTGACTGAGAAATGGGATATCTGGGATCTGCTGTTCTTTACACAGCGTTCTTCAATGTCCAACCAAGTGACTACATTTGTTTATACTGAAGTTGGTTTGTGAGACAGTAATAGTATAAATGTGGAGCTTCTAAGTAAGTCTGCCTGATATTTAGATTTTTGTTAAGTAGTTTAAAACTTGGTGTTTCATTCTTCCAGTAGAATATGATAAAAACTGAATCTAAATATTTAAATCATGAACACATGGGTTATCGTTTTTAATGAACTGAGTCCAATCAGCTCTCACAGCCTGGAGGAAACTTTGACATCTCAGTAAGTGATGTGATCTGAGCTTAGAGGGATGGTGATGTTTGGGTTGACTCAATTTATTTAGTTTTGTGCAACGGAAGGATTGCTGACTTATTTATTGAGTAATCAGTGAGTAATTATAATTTATAATGCCAATTGTTTCTAAATCACCCCCCCTCCAGAAAAAAAAAAGTTTCACAAATACATTTAGCCTCGGCCTATATACTTCATCTAAAGTCATTATCATCCATGGTACCAGAAGAAATAAATAATGGCTGAATGTTGGTGCTTTCAAATGTAGGTCACTCTGATCAGTTCTGAATGTCTACTGAATGACATAAATACTGTATTAAGTCAACTAGGATAGGTCCACAAAATTGTACTCATGGCTATGGTAATCTATCTGGATTTGATTTGAGAAAGATTAAATTGGGGGCCAAAATTCTTCCCTTTGACAAAATGGTCAGAACACACTTTAGAATAACCTATGGGTGGGCTGCTGGGTAGCTTAGTGGTTAGAGCAGGTGGCCTGTATACAGTCTTCCTGCAGCAGTAGAAGGCTTGACTCTTGGCCTTCAAGGGGTTTCAAGGGTTTGTTACATCCCTTCCCCACTGCCCTGTTTTCCTGTCTGCATACTGTAAATAATGACCAGAAGAGCCAATAATGACTTGTTTTAATTTTTTTTTTCATTAGGGCATCTGTAGAAACTTTGTTTCACTGATGGATCTGATCTGTTCTTGCAGCCATGAATAATATATGTATGTGGCATTTTAGCAGCTTTAACTGTGATCTTAGTCTCAAAAAGCTCTATTAAGTGCAGAATGTAACACTATCACCACACACTGCATGCTTACAGGCTTGCAACCCAGAAGTTGTGACGTCATGTGAACACTCTCTCTCCCTGACTGGAGCTCAACTGACATGCATCCAAGTATAAATGTGAGTTTCATTTATCTCAATGCTTTAGTGCAGAAACACTGATGAATTACTGACAAGTGACAGTTTATTACTGATTGAGATGACGCAAGGTGGACTGAAGGGAGAGGGGATTTGTCATTCTTATAATAAACTTCCCTTCTAACTTTCTTGCAGGCAGCTGCAATGTTGTTTCTACATATATGGAGGATTTTTAAAAAGCCACTAAGCATATGACAGCTGACTCATCAAGAATATATTATGATACTGGGTTATGTCTCACATAATCATCATGGTAGCAATCTGAAATGTTACCGTAGTGCAAGGGTGACCAACCTGACAGGTGGCTTCATTTGTCACTTCAAGTAGATTTCCTTTTTAAGATAATTTGTTAATTTTCATAACATGACAAGCTCTGAGTGGTCATGAAAATAAGGAAGCATCCCATTTAGCCTTAATATGTTCAATAGTGTGCACTTTCCAAAATCTGTTTTTCTCTTGATTCATATTAGTCTAATTATGCTGTGCACCTTCCGGTATGGTTTGAAGAACGTTATAACACCACTGTAAAAAACAACCAACTGAAACATTATGAATACCTTCCATGAGACTATGTGCGTCATTATTCATGACCGACATCAAATCCACAGCAGCCACAGGAAGAAATCCCAATATCATGCTAACATAATCTACAATGTTTTGCTCCAAGCTGATTTTTTTTTCTTCATGTCTCTGGAAGTGTAACTGCACCCTGTGTTTTCTCATACAATCATTTTTGGGGGAGGGGGGTTAAGATCCTAATTATGTTCTGATGACAAACTAATCTAATTGTTATCTAAGAGACTAATAAGACATAATATTGTGTGCATCTGTATCGATGTAAGCTAATGCCTGAGGATTTCAGTTGAGATGACAAATTAAAACTATATTAAATTTCCAAGTTATGCACTCATGCTTAAGCTTTAGAATGGCAAAAGTGAAAATCAAGACTTGGATTTTTGTTAGTAAAGGAGACCCAAATGAAATATGGCAATCCAGAGGTGACATTCCATAGAATATAATGCAATATATCCAACCATCTATGTTTTGTTTTGTTTTTTATCCTTGCTTAATCCTGGTCTGGGTTGAATGGGGTGGGTGGATATAGAAGTAATTAGGCAAAAGGTCCCCAGTCCATCATACATACTCACACTCACCCCTACAGTGACTTCACAATCACCACTGAACACAGCATGCGCATTTCTGGACTGTGGAGCAGCCAGAGTAAACACACTCACAAAAAAACATGCAAATTCCACACAGAAATATATTTCTATGTGGAAGTAAAACTAATGACCACTCGGTGCTAGCTCCAAAACACCTCTGGTTACAGCCATAGACTGTAAGAATAACAAACCTCCTGTGATGCCACCCATAGTTGTTCTGAAGAGTGCTTTTGAAGCCTCTTCCCAAAGTCACTAAACCAAAAGACCCAGCTGCTGCTGGAGGTAGACGCAGATGACCCTCAGCCTCCAGATGGGAGCAAAGATTAACTTTGAGTTACTTGGACTATTACATAATGAACTACAGTCACTATTTCAGCTCGACCACCAATTCCACACCACAGATGAGACAGCAGTGAGGAACGACTACAAGTTATTTTGCTTGATATTAAGTGATTCAGATGAAAACAATATTTAGACTGTTCTGTAACTTTTTGTTGTAAAGCCAGGCCAGGGTTTTTCACTGAAGGTAGAAGTTTGAATGACCCAGATGTATGTATGAATGGATATGTCACACAGGACATTATAGATGTTGCCTCATATACCTTACGCTGCTGCTCAAGGAAACATCTAGGTTGGAGAGTGCTATACGGGGAATGATGTAGTGACCTCATCAGCAGGATGAGCTCAGTATAAACTTTCTAACACTACAAGCACAATTTTCAACATTGCTGTCATACAGATCAAAGGTTTCAGATGGATGCCAGTGCATGCACTGGGGAATACTTTTCATGATGCACTGTGAATACAGGGTGTAAGATCTTTCACTACATATATGGACATTAGGACAAAATGGCAATGTAGTGCAGTAGTGTAGTTTTGGTGTTACTCTGAATATCTATAAAGTTCCTCATGTTACCACAGAGTCTGGTTCTGACATCAGAACGAGCCAGAGACTGAATACATAATGGAATAGATGTAACCAGAGGTTCACTCCAAAAAGTCTCCCTGCATTGGAGGTAACATCTCACTTTTGACTTTCTCTCTCCCTTTTTTGTTTCAGAAGACCTTGACTGAGCCGATACTGAACAGTGACATTCATCAAAGAGAAACCTCCCCTGAAGGCTTAACAAGGTCTCTGCAGTATGTAAGCTCACATAATATTTTAAATTTGCATGAATTATAAATGAAGAGTATGTTTATAAACCAAGAGCATGGATTTTTACATAGATTTTTTATTTTTTTTTGCCTAACATTTATTACTGAAGCACAGATATTTAACTTACACTGGGAAAAAAAAAAGTCAAATATGTCACATGTTTGCTTTTCTTTAGGAACTTGCTGCCTTTGACATGATGTAGCAGCCCCAACAAGAAGAGTTACGGCCATACATGACTCATCAAAATTTCAATGAGTCATTGTAAAGCTTTCAGTCTATTTCTGTACTGTGAAATCATAGATGATTACCTTCCTGAAATTGTCAGATGTGACCAGTTCCACGTTTAAGAAGCTTGTCTTGCAGCAATTCACTGCAGACGTTTCATTTTTTTTGCGATATAATGTAAAATAATGCTGGCTAGAAATTAAACTGCCATGGTTAAATAAGGTTCTGGACATTATCATCACCATTGTCATTATTCTTAGAAGAACTTATGGAAATCAGAGAGAAGATGACTTTGTCACATTTAAAACTGGACGATACGGCTAAAACTTATGATTCCGATATCAATATGAATGATATGAATACCACAGAGAAACTGCTAAGAATATCGAGAAAGTATAACTGGACCACTGTTTTATTGTAATGATTGAGATATTTCTAAGAAAAAAGGTCTCTGCACACTTAGATCCATGCAAAATAAACATTTTTTTTTAACCAAGCTTTTGGTCTACTGTCCATTTTCTTAGATATATTACGTGTACTTCTTTGGCACCTTAGCATTTGAGAGTGCGGTGTACCATCATAGTAATGATTGAGATATTAAAATGAAACGTGACATTACCATCAAACAAAGTTTGTTGCGGATGGTCATAGAAATAATGTCTATCAAAATATTGAAAATGTGTAAGTCATATCATCATTATTGAGAAATTGTTTATGCGACATTTTGTTCTTAAATAATTGTGCAGCCCCGTACCTTGTTTTCCTAATAGGAAACAAAGTCCCTCTGCACTTGAGATTTCATATACATTTCAAAATATTGCTTGAGCTTTGCACCAGAACTGGTGCAAAAGTCAATAAATTTCTGCAAGTCAATAAGGCACGTGTCAAAATCAAGGCCTGCGGCCCAAATCTGGCCCACCACTTCATTTTATCTGGCCAATGAGACCATGTACAGACAATCATAACTAGGAAATTTCAATGCTACTGCACATTTGACTTAGTACTAACATCAAAAAGTGGAATAACTGGTGAGGAGAGCAGCCAGGATCGCTGTGCAGCTGACTCTTACGACAAAAAGTTGTTTCTTTTTGACAAAACTCATGAATTTTGCAGAATTAACTTTTTATAACAAAAAAGATTGTGATTTTAGGACAAACCTTTGCAACTGTTGCAATTTTATGTCAAAATGTTGTTTTTTTATTTATATTTTCCACCCCAAAAAAAACCTTGTGATTTCACAAGAAAAACAAAATTCCAATTTTAGTACAAAAGTCTCAATTCTATGATAAAAGTCATGATTTTTGTGAGATTTGAGATTTTATAAGAATGCTCTCTTACACAAAAAGATGTAAAATCATAAAACTCAACTTTTTAACAAATGAAAACTCAGTTGTTTTTTTAAATTTTCAATTGCACAAGAAAAAAACATGAGATTTAAGTACAAAAGCCTTCATGATTAAAGTCACAGATTTTGTGACATTTGCAATTTTATGACAAAAAATTTTAAACCGGGAATCTGACAACGTGGCTGGTTGATAAAATAATGAGTAGCCATCACTTTAACGGTAACTATGGTGATGATGTGCCCAGGGATGAAACAGCATTATTAGCTACATTCGTTCAGTTGATGAGAGTTCTGGTGTCCTAAGTCAAATTTCCTAATCAACAATAGACGAGCTTCAAAGATTCCTCCTACATACTGTGAATCTGGGTAAAATATATATATCCATCTTTTCTTGGATTAATTAATGCAGGGGGCATTGCAAAAGTTTGTCTTCCCCCTGTAATAATTATTTAATGTACAAATCAATCACATTAACAACTTAATACTATAAACAACTTACTTAAAAACAAGAGCAGAGCTGCGGGAGAATATCAATCACTTCAGCCCTCACTGGAGGAAATAAATATTTCATGAAAGAAAATAACATTAATTTGATATAGGCTTGGCTGCTTTTTAAATAAATCCCCTTACTGATGGTGAACACACACACAGACTGATATGCACCACATGAGCTAAGACTTTGATCCAAAGCCTCTTACAGGCTGATTTTTCACCCCCCCCCCAAAAAAACAGATCTCAGATCTTGGTTCCAGTACACAACACAAGACACCGACTACCATCAGCTGCTGGAATCAAAGGTACAGGCAGCTGGAGGAGTCAGCATGGGAGTCTCACGAATATTTACATGATGTGCAAGGTTTTTAAAAGTTAGTGTGTGTTGCTGTTCCTGCAGCTGCATGGGCAGCAACACAATCATGACAGCTCTGGAGCCTGTGGACAGCTCAATCCCAGCCTCATGTGGCTCCAGTGCAACCACAATGCTCATCTGAGTCAGAAACCCAGTCCAAGGAGACATCTGTGACCTTTTCCTGCTTTATGGTATTTTTCATTTTCTGTGACACCACCATAATATTGAAATAGGAACTTGGAGATTTGCTCTAATGCTCATACAGCATGGCTCCAAATTTAATTTAGTGTACTAAACGCAGCACGAATTGGATAATAAATATTGCACACTATAATGTCTACATTTGCAATTCAAACTGAAAATGTGGTGCTTTTTTTTTTTGGTAATTGGAAAAGTAAATTCATAGGTGCCATTTCACAGTTGATAAGATGACACAACTAAATCACAGAGTAAGACGATAAAATGAGCTAGTAAAAATAATTTAGTGACAGCTTACTTAAAGGGGACATATTATAAACAAAAATACCTTTTATGTTCTTGAGAGCACCCTCAACCCCCTAAAACCAGACACTAAAAACAGGGGTTTAAAAATATATGGAAATTTTAAGTTCTTTAAAGTCTATCTCTGATATTTTTACCTAAGCATGTCACAGAATTTTTTTTTTTTTAAACCTAACTCCAGGAAACTGTGTTGTTCAACTTTTTTTTGTTTTGTACATCATAATTATAATCTAGGATAAAGAATTCTACAATTTTCTCCATTTTTTGAAATCCTGGTCACTAGTTACCAACAGAGTAAAAAGAAACTGTTAAATAAAATAAAGTGTTTATAGAATACAAATCGATAAAATAATTTGGGGGCATAACAAATCTCTGATCTCCTTGTAGAATATAAACCAAGTACAACTCTGAGGTCTTTAGGTAGAAGCTCCAGTTAGAACTAAACAGGGTGAAAATGCAATTAGCAACTAATGCTGCACAGATGGTATTAAATGTGCCCCAACTCCAGAAACTTTTCAATTTAAACCGAAAACTCAGCAGTTTCCCTGTGCCTTTAACTTCCTTTCATGCTGCACTGTTTTAACTCATTTATCCTATGCTTTTTTTTTTAAATCTCTTTTGTCTAAATCTATTTTATTTGTGATTTTATTGAGGATTTTTTTTTTGCATTCTTATACTGTTATTTTTTTATTTTTTCTGCTCTTTTCATCTCAGTGCCTTCGCAATGCACTTTAAATTGCCTTTGTGTATGAAATACGATATACAAACACATCTGCCTTGTCTGCCGCCAAAAAGCTACAGAAATAAACTGCCACTTTGACTTTATTCAAGCCTCGTGCCCTTAATAAGTTTGCTTCTGTTACATGTAGCAACATTTGTGCCACCTTTGGATAACAAAAACCTTGAATTATGAGTATTCCAGTATAAAATATTGCCATAAATCCCAATATAGGTTAAAGAGAAGACTAAAGATAAGACTAGAACTAATGTTTCTGTCAACTCAAAATAACAAGTTGTAAAGCAGCATTCAGTAATTTCCGTGCTGGCTCTTCTTCTGATGAAGAGTCTGCTAATAAAACATTAAGTGGTATTAGTTCGTGCATGGACATAAATATTGAATAAATATGGACTTCTGTTGATAACTGGTCAATCTGAGTGACAGAAGGTCAGTTTGGAAATTTATTTTAATTTATTTTAAAGTGTTTTTTCTGATGAAGCATTTCTAATAATGTGTGAAAAAGAGGGGCTTTAAAAAAAATGATGCAATGATCAGTATAGACCTGGGTCAAGAAACGACTGACATAACTGGGACACCAAACGGAGTGTAATCCTGAAACAGCATCAGCTTTGCTTCCTATCGATCAAATGGATGATTTCAAAGATATCTCTTTGCCTTTGTTCTCATTGCAAAACCTTAAAATCTTTGAAACATCTAAATAATGGAATGATTTTTCTTTTTTGTTTTAACAAAACCAACATAACCAACATAACTTGCAGGTCCACATCAGGGGCTGGGAAAGAGAAGTACTTAGATGGAATAATATTGAGAATTTCAACTAACTAATGTCTGGAGTTCTACTTTCCTTCAGACCATGAAAAATTCACACAAATGTCAGGCTCTTAACAGCAAGACCATCTGCAATTGACATGAATGTCAGACAAGTTGCCTCAAAAATATGAGGAACCATGCTCTAACGCAACAAAACAAGGTAGTGAGGTATACTCTTTTATAAAGCATTTAATTCTTGTCCTATTAATACAAAAAGAGAGAAAATGGTAGCACAGGAAAAAAGCCACAGGACCCCTAATAGATGGAAGTACCCAGATCACAGTATCTTTATATATATTAAAACTCCACTGTACCATCCCAAATTACAAAGTAACTGAAGAAACTACAGAATGGTTTCAGAGCTTAGGTCAGGGTTGTTAAACTCTTATTTCATCCTGGGCCACATCATCACCATGGTTACCATTAAAGGGACGGTTATTATTTGCTTTATTTTATTTTCTTAAGTGAATTTTTGTCATAAAATCTCAAAATTCACACAAGTTACATCTTGTAAAATTGAGGCTTCTGTGCTAAACAGGGCTCCAAAGTGCAACCAATTTGGTTTCTTAATGGTGCGACTAAAAAAAGATTCTGAGGTCGCACTGGTGTGACCACCCGTTAAGAGGATTGGGGAGTCTCTCTCGTTTTTTACACTAAACTCACCATGGCAACATCAACAAAGCAACGTAGCAGGTAATGTGGTGATGCATCTTCTGCCCCTCCCATTTCCGGAAATACACTCCGTTCACTAGCTCATTGTTTAATATGCTGCTAAAAAGAAACAAAAACTTTTTTAATCATTGTTCCAAGTCAAGAAAAAAATAAAACATTATATGATGACATTTGTATTTTGATAGCGCCGCGTGTTGAGCACGAATTTATGGTCCGCCAGTTCAGATAGCAGGTGGCTGTCCCCAGGCTTGCCCCGGCTCCAGATGCCTTTCCAATGGGAGCAACCGGCTTACTCCCACAGTTCAAAGACATGCACGTTAGGCTAATTTCTGAATTAGGCACGAGTGAGAGTGTTAGTGGTTGTTTGTCTGCATGTGGCCCTGTGATGGACTGTGATGTCGAGGTGTATCTGCCTTTACCTGAAAACAGCTGGGTTAGACTCCAGCAGAAATAAACAGTTATAGATAATGGATGGATTTATTTTATTGAGCAGTTTTTCCTTGAAATGTTGCGTAAAAAATAAAAAATAAAAAAAAAATCAGAAAACGGATCCGATATAGCTGTGTCAATGTTCACAGAAGAAAAGAAAAAAAAATTTTGTTTGAATAAATAGTTTTTTAAAATCACTAAATTTCTCTAAATGTATCAAAGCAAACAGTGAATGGTTACACCCCTAACCCTTCTGCAGCAGGAAGCAGGTGACCATAGTGCCTTTTTCACTGTACACATTATGCTGGTCCTCCCCGTCTCTGCTGCAGTTTGTGAAAGATGGTTCTCTGCGCAGAAGAGAATCAAATCAGACACTAGAGCATCCCTTCATTCAGACACAGTGGAAGATCTGATAGGAATCAGTGTAGAGGGGTCAAGTCTGGAAGATTTTGATGCTAGAGAGAATGGAGCAAGCTGGTTTAGCCAAGGCCAAAGATCAAGAAGCCAAACTACAGGAGATGGCCATCCGACTGCAATGGAGGATAGTCCATAATCAAGAGATGTTCAGTTTGAAGCCCTTAAAACACTTGCACTATTAATGTAGAATTTTTATTATCATTATTATTATTTCATTTATCTTGAGATGTTTTAAGTTTACATTTCAGCTCAGTGCACCAACACTTTTTCAGTAAGTTACTTTTCTTGTAGAACTGTGCTTCAGATTAAAAACTTTATAGTGAACGGATTGTTAAGTTTTTAATTTCCAAGTCAATATTGCCTATGGACATTGGGCAATGCTGTTTTTTTTGTTGTTTTTCTTTTCTGCAATAACCTTTGTGCTGGTGCACCTAAGAAAAAAAAAGTTTGGTGCAAGAGTACAACCAGTACAAAAAGTTAGTCTGAAATAACTTTTTTTTTTTTTTTTTTTGTACAATTGCAAATTTAAAAAGAGAAAAGAAAAAAATGCTTTCTTTGTAAGAAAAAAAAGAGAGATTTCTTTGTAAAGTGTCAAATGTCACAATATCACAATTTTTTATTTTCATGAAAAAGAAAATTTGTCATATCATCTAAAATTTCACAAAAATCACAACCTTTATCATAAAATTGAGGCTTTTGTACTGAAATCACAATTAATTTATTATTTTACTATTTTTTGTAAAAAGCTAATTTTGTTGTGAAATTGTAAATTTTGACAGATGGAGACAACCATTTTTTTTTTTTAATCATACAAATCACAAATATTATTAAGTTATGACTTCAGTGCTGAAATAAATCCATGATTAGAGTAAATTGAAGAATACATGAAATACCCAAATTACACAGTTGATCAACAATGACCAAGGAGGTCATGATAGGAAAAATCAGGGTTCGAAAGTTGAGGAACATGAGAGTGTTGTATTCTTTGGTCGAGTGAGATTTGTTGGCTTTCTGAAGAGCTTCACAAGGGAAAGAATCAACGCCACCCACACTGCCTTTGCCAAACATCAATGTTGAAGTTCAGCAAGTGTAAGACCTAAACAGCCATTCTTCCTGACAGATGCCCCTCTGTGCCCTGCTGTTCATACCGTTTCCCTGTTAACCTGAAATTTAATCGACCCATAACAGGAAAATTCTCGAGTATTCTCTTTTCGTGATTTCACAAAAATTCCTTTGCCAATTCAAAAATTCTGAAGATTCACAAACTTTGAGTATCACAAAAAAATCCTGGTTTACAATATCAGCTTTCCCAGACTGCTTTGGTGCAAACCATTTAACCTTGATCTGCTCTGTGAATTTAACTTATGGATTTAGTTGTTGAATCAGTCTGTGGTTAATATTGTGTAGTTCCTCAGCCCTTGCTACATGTATTAGTAATTTTGTTAAACCAACCAGGCGTTGCCGAGTTTAACTCTGCGAGTTCAAAACTTTATTTGCAGTGGTTACATGGGCTGTTCGGGATGGGGGTGGGGAGGGGATGGGAGTCTTTTTTTTTTCATTAAATTTATGTGGCTAGTCCATCTATTAACAAATTTAGCAATCTGTCCAGCAAATTCAAAGAACTTGAGCACATTCATGGCCATGTCAGTTATTGGGGTATCAGTTATTTCGTATCCTAGTTCTGCATTGGATGAAGCAAGAAACATATGTCATCTCGCATAGGTCTACCATGTTTAAGCTAAACATTTTGAATTAACTCCAGTAGTTCAGGAGAAACTGAGGCATGAACATGGTCAGTCATCTGTGAATGTTGTATCAGTTACAGTGGTCTTGCCCAAATCGAACATGAAATCGCACTAAATTTGAAGTGAAATTTCCAGTTACAAGTATATGACTGCTTTTGCACACTCTTGTGAGCCAGATAAAATGAAATGGTGGGCCAGATTTGGTCCGTGGGCCTTGGGTTTGACACATGTGGTTTAGACCTTTGCATTTGAAATGGTGGATCTTGATTTCTAATGAACAGAAAGCATAAATCTAACAAGCTTGTGCTGAAAAAAATACTATATATCTGACTGTGTATACTTTAGAAATGTGACAGTAAAGTGCAGCATAATCTAATCAATGTTTCTGTATTCTTATGCCAAGAATAATGTTATTATAAGTCCAGAATCCCTTTAAAAAAAAAAAAAAAAGTAGTGTATTCCTGTTGTACTAAATTATGCTGAAGGCTGAAACAGATGAAGCACCAGCAGTGATGCTGGAATGTGTGTTTACTGACCTCCTCAAACCTAACACACCCCCCGAGAAGCCAAACTACAGCAGTGTCAAAAACACAACCAAAACTACCCCTCAACGACAAACAATTATGACACAAATGTGAACTTCTTGGTGAAAAAGAAAAAAAAAACGTTATAAAGTGGCATTTGTTTGCATAGTGTGGGGATATCATCCGTCTTGGGAGGCAGAGCGCGTTTAAAAACTAACGGTTAATGGGAGGGGAAAGAAAATGGAAATGCGGAGAAAAGTTGCCTTTAAAGCTATATTCAAATAAATAAATAAAAAACCCACCTTGTTTGACACATTTGAGTCGGACCGGGTCTTTGCTGTGTTTGACCACAGCATGGACGTCCCTTGTGGTGAGTCCGGCCACGGGGGTGTCGTTGACTTCCAGCAGGAGTTCGTCCTGGCACAGTTTGCCGCTGTGGCAGAGCGCTCTGCCCGGGAGAAGCTCGCCGACGACCGGGAACTGTCCATTCTCTGCGCCGCCCTTCAACCCCAGCCCCAGCCCCCCGTCCTCGCTCCTGCACAGAACGCTCTCGTGGACTTTGTTGGTCCAGTGGTTCTTTCTCTTCTTCAGGTTCTTGGACATGGTTCGAAAAAGGAAAAAGGAGAGGGGGGTTAAAAACAAAAAAAGAGAGAGAGAAAAGAAAAGAAATCACATGAGTGCGGCCGTGGAAGAAGTTTCGTCGCCGTTTAAGTCCACCGATGTCACTGTTAACTCCGTAATAAGTCCAGTTTCAGTTACAGACTGTATCCATGTCAGTAGCTGGATCATCAGTCTGCCTTTGAGATAACTGAGAGCTGCCCAACTTATGGTGCCTTCCTGGTCTCCCTCAAATATCAGACACGTCACTATTGAGAGCGCACAAGCGACCTGGCGAGAAAATAAAAACGCCATTTAAGGTAATTTAAGTTTTCATGTGTGAGAGTTTGTTGATGGATTGGGGGGAAACATTGGAAGCAACGTGCCAAAACTAACCAACCAAACAAACAAACAACAACGACTACTATTCCAATAAGCAACTTAAATGGGCACACTTCACATGAGATCAGTTTCAGCTCTGTGTGACATCTATCCATAACGTTTATCCAAAGAGACTATATTTCTTTCTTAGATTTAATAACAGTGTAAAATAGGATTCATTACGTCAATGAAATAAGTTCCAAACTTCCTCAATTCAAAGGGAAAGTTTACGAGGGATATTTGAAAGCATCACCGAGCTCCAACTACCACAACTGACCCGGATGTGAAGGCTGGAGGAGGAGGAGAGGCATGGGTTTGACCAAATCCAGCTTTCCATGGAAAAAAGAAAGAAAAGTAAAAGCGAGAATCTCGCTTTGAAATTTCCACGAGGCAACAGAGTATTTAAAAATTAAAAAGCTATAGCATACATGCATGTTCTCTTTTTTTAATTTTTGATACTTCAAATTTAAAAACTAAACTGCTGAGAAGTACATGTCAGTCAGGTTGTATCAGTCCATCTTTTGATGTGACAGACTTAGCTCCTTACTGTGAGTGTGAATCTGCAGCAATTATCATGGCACATTTTAGTTGTTGTTTTTTGTTTGTTTGTTTGTTTTTAAAGCCACACAAGGGTCAATAGTTTTGGCCACATTACCACCAGAGGTCTTCGAAACATATTTCAATTCTTCTATTATTTTTTGTGTCTATTTCAAGTGTTCCTTAGCTGCAAGAGTTTACCTCTTCAAACACCCTCAAGGTTTTCAGTGAAGTTGGTATTTTATGAATGACTTTCAAGTGCTGTAAGCATTTATCTTCTGACACTTTCCTCCTCATTAAGGCTGCTCAGTTTTCATGAGCATCCTTTGTGGAATCTAACAGCATTCATGATGCGCACTCAATAACAGCTCTGTCATATGCCAGGAGTTTCTTTTATCTCAAACTAGAGGAAAGGCATTTACAGCAAACTGGAGCATTCAGTTGTGTGCATGTTAACACAATGCCAAGGAGGAAAGACACCAGCAATGATCTCAGAGAAGTAATTTGCAAAAGATTTTACGACAAAAAGCTTTTTTTGTAAAAACTCGCGATTTTTGTAATAATAATTTTTTATAACAAAAAGTTTAAATTATAGAAATAATTAAAATTTTATGATATATATATAAAGTTGTATGTCAAAAAGTTGCAAAAGGTTTGCAATTTTCCAACAAAAATTGGAATTTTAAGACAAAATGTAACATTTCTAATCATACAATAAAGTCTTGGTTGTTTGGGGGAAAAATGGTTGTAAATTTTTTAATTTCACAACAAAACTTGAAAAGCCTTTTTTATTTGCAATATACGAGAAGGATTTGTGATATTTGTACAAAAGCCTCAGTTTTTTTGACAAAAGTTTTTTTTACGCAAAAAAAATTTAAGTTACAGAAAAATTACCAATTTCAGATACAGATTTTAAGTCAAACTTGTGTGAAAAAAATTCATGTTTATATATATTTGTGCCTCTCTCGGTACTTTATCCTCTCTGGATCTCCTCTTTTTCTTCCTTTACCTGGCTGGACTTCAGCAGGAGGGTCCCAATTTGATTGGCTGGCGCTCATGTTGAGCCGTGAAAAGTTGAAAATTCCCACCGTTTGATGGAAGCAACGCTGCCACAGCTAAACATGAAATCCACAACTGAGCACAACAATTCTTCTTGACATCCCATTCAGAGTGAATACACAGCAACACTGAGGATGCTTACGGCACATATGTATGAGTGAGGGGTTAATCTGTGCAAGGCATGTCGATTGCTTAGAGGTTTTTTTTACTTACACGTTGGGGCTTTGTACCGCCACTTACAGTAATCTCCTTGTCTAAATGAGGCACTGAAAATCCCCACCATGGTAAGGTGGCAATTCGTGGAGGGGCTAGTTGAGGCGGTTTTGCCTTCTGGTCCCTCAGGATGCTTCTCAGGATGAATTCCAGGCCCGAGAGGCAATTTTTGATTTCATTCCATTGAAAGGAGGCCTTGGGACTGATCCAGGACCCAATGGAGAGACATTAGATTACATTTAACACGCGCTTTCATCCAAAGCAACTTACAACAAAGGAATTAAAATCAAGCCACAGTAACATAGTAAAGTTACGAGTAAGTGTAGTTCATTTGGGGAAGTGTCAGCGATTTTTGTTTCATTCAGACAGCCACATACGGCTAGTGTTCCTTGGGAACATTTTCTTCCTTGTCACCTTGGGAGGTCTTAAACACAGCTGTAATGAGGGCAAAATGAATGCTATGCAAGTTGGTGTTGGCACAGAAAGGTGGACTGGGGGAGCAAACATAGCTACGTCCTTATAGAGGATGAAATCACAGGGATGAGGAGACATGTCCAGAAGGCCGTCTGACAGCAACTTCCAGACATAAGCAAAAAAAAGATGTTGGGGACAAAAAAAAGAGGATGGATAGATGGATTATATGTCTCAACAATAACCACATACATATCAAACGGCTGGATTATTTTGATAACAATTTGTTTTAAAAAAGAAAATTGTACCATTATGAATGACTTTTGTCACAACAGTTTGTGACGATTCTTGATTACCTTTTTCTCTCATAACCTCATGTCCCACTTTAGGATGGGTGCACAACTGGAGCTTATCTATTCCCTGGCTACTCTCAGTGTAGAGTGAGGAAAAAAACAACTTTAAAATACTCTATTCTTTCGTAGGAGGTAGAAAGAGGGCCATTATTCTTCAAGATTGCTTGAACTGACAGCGCTCAAATAGGTCTGTCACTATCTCTGGGATTAAGAAACCATCAGCTTCACAATTACGTTACTTAGAGCATGGCTGTAAAAATCGCTTTTAAAATAAGACCTGAAGCTGATGAAGAAATGAAGTACAGTTCTTCCAATGAGACATCATTACACCTCAGCAATAAATTGAATGCACTTTCCAATTTCAGTAGCAGGTAGGATAGATTTTTCTTAGTTAAGTTAGGCAATTTCCTATGTTTTTCATTTATCGACTCTTCACTCAGCGTTCCCTGAGCGTTTCCGGGATCATCCCACACCATCGGCAGTTTGACACACCTCTGCAGAAGCAAATGTCAAGTCATCCAGTGAGGGAAGAGTATGAGTCTTTTCAGGGACAAATGTTGCCCCAAAAGAGCAGGTTTCACTCATGACAGAACTTTTAAAATACCAAACTGGTGAGTCTCATTGGCATAGGCTGACTGGTCCCGTGACAGATGGGTATGCAGCTGTTTCGTGTTTTGAATGAGCAATCATAGTACCAAAAAAGACATGGGGAGGTGGTTTTTGCAGCATGAAGATCTCCAGAGATGTGTCTTTCTTTGGCATTTCAAAACTGATCTAATAAAGCTTTTAAAACAAACAATGCAAAATTTCACAAGTATTTGTTTTTTAAACTTAAGTTCGAGGTAATTAGACACACACACACACACACATATATAACATTAATAGTTTCAGCAATCTTTTAAAGTGAAAACATTATTAAAATGCTTATCCAACACAAAAAATGATTTATTTTATAGGCAGCAACAAATAATACAGTCATCTGCAAATAGCAGTATGCCTTCTTTTAATACTATGATTTATTTGTACAGAAACATTTTAAAAAAAAGTAGAGCTGAATATCAAAAAGGTACATCTGAAGGAACCACAAGACGTCTAAAACTATTTCCTACCAAAGGACAATGTCAAAGTAAAGCTGTGTGGCTTTTATACTTAGTGAGATGTTTGAAAAAACAAGCAAAAATAAATAAATGCAGCTTTTCGGCAGAAGCAGCTCATTCCCGCCATCCAGCACAGCAGTGGGGTGTTCATGATCTGGGGCTACTTTGCAGCTACAGGACTTAGATATCTTGCAGTCTTTGAGTCAACCATGATGCCTTATATACACCAGTACATCCATAAGTAAAATTAAGGCCAATGATCTGAAGTATTCCAGCAAATCTACATCAGTGTCTGAAAAGTAAAGAATCAATATTGGAATGTCCTCGTCCAGGTCCAGAACATGACCCAGAGATGCTGTGACATTAAGAGAAATGTGTGTAAGCAAATGCTTACAAGCCTCTGTGAAATGAAACAAGGTAATAAAGACCAATGGAACAAGATTCATCCTCTACTTTCAAGTTATTGCTGCTAAAACGCTGATTAATACTAAAAGTAATTGTCAACATGATTTTTTTCTTTATGGATTAATGTTTGTCAAAGAAATAACAGCATGGTGGGGAAAAAAACCTTCAAAAGTGATGTTTGTTTGAAGTGGTACTGGTCAGTCCTGTATGATCAAATGACTTTTATAATGTTTTTGCATAAGAAAAGCATGAGATTAAAAGAAGACTGTAAATTGGAGTGATTTTTGTCTTTGTTTTTATTTTTGACTTTATATAGAAAAAGGTAAACTGAAATCAAGTTTGAGATTTGTAGATTCCAGCTAATTAAGTAAGGATGTTTAAACTTATATTATTTTCTCTTTTTTGGTTAAAAAAAAAGGTCAAGGTTGTACACAGAATTCATTTTTCCTTTCTTTAAGCATCATTCTCCTCATCAGAAGAATTTCAGGGCAAAGCTGAGTGAAAATGAAATGAAAATTAAAGCAAGAGAGAGAGAGAGAGAGACAGAGAAGGGAAGTGAAAGAGAATGGGAGTATTTTAACAAGGACAGGAATTCTGGAGGCAGTGTTTGAACAAGGAGAGGAATGCTCTGCGCGTGGCAGAATAAGTGCCGGGGAGGAGAAGCGAGCATCAACAGCTCGGGGAATGAAAGGACTGGAAAAACTGTGTGGGATTATACCGAGCGAGAAGAGATGGGTGGGCTCCAGCCTGGCACAACAAGCCCGTAAGGGTGGTGTTGCTGACGATATACAAGCTTAGAGAACAACATTTTCAAAAACTCCTCCTCATATAGCATTTAATTTGTTTTTGGAAGTGTTACACTGAGCACACACTCACACAGCTTCGATTCAGCAGCTGCTACGCGACCAGATGGGAGTTCATTGGCTCAGCCTGTGACGCTGCCCCTGGGACCGCCACAACGCTCCTCTACACGATGCAGTGGTTATGACAGGCCTCATTGAAAGATAATTAAAGTTGGTCGGGAATAAAGTGAAATTGTCTGATTATAGCTTCCTCTGCCAACCAAAAGAGGAAGAAGAAGTTAGCATCCAGTTCATTTTAAAGGAGCGCTGCCATCCCAGCTCAGGCACAGTCATTTTCTGGTCATTTGGCAGGTTGTCATACAACATCACGCCCCATGCAGCGTTGACCAATGAAACAGAAGCCGCTCTTTCTGAGCCATCAGTGGGGCCAGTTTGTCTTATTCAGGCTGACTCCAACTGAAGCATCTGACCTGCGTCCTTAGCTGCCATCTGTTCAACCTTGCTGCCCAGGAAAGGTTTGGTCTGTCATTTACTCTGTCCTGTTGCTTGACCATTACAGATAAAGAGATGCCAGGAGAGGTACAGCTCAATCTCATGTACTGCCAACATCATCTCTAGCTTTGCTGGGAGTGCCTTAGAAAGGAAGAGAAAAATGTGGAGGTACCAGTGAAAACCCTGCAGAAACCCATCATTATCACGTTCTGCTTTCAGTCAGGACTTCAACATAGAGCCTGGAGTTTTCAACCTACAGCTTTACATACACACATTTTTCCCCTTTGAATTATAAAATAGAACATTTTAAATATTGCAGACCACGACTGCACATTTAGAAGACTGAACAACTATGGTTTATTTGCAAGAGTTGCAGGAAGACAGTCGCTTCTATCTAAAAAGACATTCAAGTATGACCGAATCCCAGCAAAACTACATCCCAATAAACCACAAAACGTCTGCAAAAACATCCTGTGGACAGATGAGACCAAAGCGGAGATGTTTCACCTGAATGCCTCAAGCCACATCTGGTGAAAATGAAATGAAGCATTTCAGCAGAGAGACCTCACGGTGGTGGAGGGGTAATGATGAGGGGTTGTTTGACACCTTTGCAATAACTGAACTGACCGTAAACTCCTCTGGACACGAGAGAATTCCACGTACAAATGTGAGGTTTGTTCAGTGGCTAAAGCTTGATGGGACAAATTTACTCTTATATATAAACGTTTGCATCATCTGATGACAAACTGGATTGTTGTTTTTTTAAAGGGTTTTTATTCATGCTCTATGAGAATAGGACAGAGCAGGAAGTTTGCTATCACTGCTGAGTCCTCAAGATCTTCGCTGGATTAGATTTGGACACCACTGTGTTAAGTGCACGCGCGAACAGACAACTGCACTAATAGCAGGAACCCTGTTCTGCTGACATTGTCGTCTTCTTACCTGCCTTCCTAATTTTATCTTAAGTTTGATCTGTGAATCTGATCATCTGTTTTGGTTTTTTTTTGAAAAAAGGTCTGTGTCAGCAGTTTAGTTCTCTGTGGTATTCTATGTCAGACTTCTTGTCACACATAAACCATGCATGGAAATAGACACATGTGGCAGCATGTCCTCCTCGCCCTGTTTTTTTTCTCTATCCTTCTGTATATGTTTGTAGGCCGAAGCTTCCAGGGATACAGGCTGACCTGCAGCTTCATCCTCTAAATCACGTGTCAAACTCAAGATCCGCCACTTCATTTTATCGTGCGTGCGATAACAAGATTTCAACACGACTGTCTGTTCAATTCTGTTATGATGTCAAAAAGTGGTATAACTGAGGTGAGGAGAGACAAGCCAGGGAACCGTTGAGCAGCTGATTAATGACAAAAAGTCACGATTTAGCAAATGTTATAAAAAAGGTTTTTACACCAAAATTTTCTCATTTTTGTCAGAACTCTGGATGTTTGTAAAATTAGTCTTTTCATAATCTGTGATTTTAAGACAAAAAGTAGAACAACATTTGAAATTTTGTCAAATGTGACATCAAAATGAGCCTTTTCAATAAAAAAAAGGTAAAAACTCTTTTTTTCAATGACTACAAGAGAAAAAAAAATTGGGATTTTAGTTGAAAATGCATGCTCACTTTTCGTATGAAGGTCACACTTTTGGGAAATTTCAGACTTTGACAGAAATTCACTTTTGTAATGAAAAAAGATGTGATATTACAAAATTAGCTTTTTTTAAGAAAACAAAAAAGCCTGTTTTTTTTTTGTTGTTTTTGTGATTATTCAAGAACATTTCGTGATTTTTGTACAAAAAAAAAATCATGCATTTTATGCTAAAAGTCACAAATCATGTGAAATTTTACATGTTGTGACAAAAAATAACTTTTTTTTCCTTTTACAACTGATTTCAGGAAGTAGTGGGAAATCTGAAACAACTGGTTGGGAAAGTAATGAACAACCGGCCCTTTAATGGTAACCATGGTGATAATGTGTCCTGGGATGTAATACAGTTTGACAGTCCTGCTCTAAACTGTCCCAGTGGTCACCTACACCTGTCTGCTAGATGTCACTGCAGGACCCAAACCAGCATGACTGGTACCTTCACACATTTATATATTAAACATGTTTATATAGATTATTACATATATTTGTGCCTCATCTCTCTCTGGGTCTCTTTAAAGTGTCTTGAGACTAAATGTATTGTAAGTAACGCTATGTAAAGAAAACCGAATAGAACCAAATCGAAAAACAACATTTTATTAATATTTTTAAAGCATAAAAGAGGACGGCTTTACCTTTGTTTGGAAGGTGAGATTTGAATTGTTTACCATCTTTTATCAAAACACTTCCCTGCCTCAGTTTCAGATCTATTTTAAGTATATCTTTAAATGAAAGTACATTCATGTCTTTAAAGAGGACAAAATTAGCTCAACTGTAAGAGGCTTCTGGATAAAAGCTTTCTGCAGTGGAGTATTTTTAACACAGTTGTGCAACTTCTTTCACCGAAATCAATTAAGGATGAGAATCACTACAGATGTTTTTGTTTGCTATTTTTTGTAAAAGACTGAGTTACTAAAGTCAATCTTGACATCATAATTCACAGGACAACTGAGGCTGTTTCACTGTATTTTGGAAACATAGATTTTCACACAGCATAGCTGGGATTCTTACTTGGTTTTACATGACTAAATGCTTCTAAAAGTCATGTTTGGCAATAATAGTGAAAAGAAATCTGCATAATTTGAGGGCTTTGGGTTGATTTAAGACTTTTGCTGTAAAGGGTCAGTGAACATGGCCTCACTGATGTGCTCTTCGTTGGTTTCTGCGTGCTAGGGAGTTATTCTACATGCAAAAAATAACTCCAATGGTAAATCAGAAGAGCCTTAGAGATGATTTCAAGGACTGCTATGATGATCAGGTTTGATTTGATTGCCTTTTCCATCATTTTTATGTTGCCAACTCTTCTTTCAGGACCACTGTTTGGATGTTCTTCTCTCTGCTATGATGTCAGATTGTTAATCTATATCTTCTGTCAGCTTTCATTAAGCAAGACTCTGGTGTAATCACGCTGCCACCACTTCACAAATCGTGAAATCCAAATCCATCCGCCCTCCTTCCTCCCTCAAACAGATACATACTTTTTTTTTTTTTTTTCAAACAGGCTTCAGGCTTTTTAACTGTCGAAGCCTGGAAAGAGCACAGCTGCTCATTCCTGTAAAATAAAACAACCTCTCCACTGAGGGGAAGTCACATTCATAGTCACTGGGTCAATCATCCATCTTTCCACTAGTCATCACAGTGGGGAGTAACGACAGCGCTGCTCAGCAGTCAACAGCTTTATAGACTTCCACAAGCCACCCTCTCATATCCCAACATGTTTGACAAACCAGCAAAGACAGATCAGGAAAGCAGAAGATAAACAACTATGAGAGAGGACGTTCTTTTATTGTCTTACATAACACTGCTATCCCATTTATCTGCCTTCAATAAAGGTAGGGTAAGGCATTCTTTGTGATCTCTAAACCAGAACACTTTTTGCTCCATTCAGTATATCTACCTTTTCTGTGTCTATTAGTTGGTTAGTTGCACATCTTTTGGGAGCAGCCTGTTAATCAAACCGTCACGGCTCTTCCTCTCCCTGTGCACAATTTAGGTCACCTGCACCGTTGTCTTTTCTCCAAAGCAGACTCAGTCCTCCAGCTCTCTACCAGATCATCACCAATAATACTGAGAAATCCTGACTGACCCTGATCTTTGGACATGTTTTTTTTTTCTTTCTTTTTTTTTAATGTTTTTGTTTTAATGATTCGGCCCTGTCAGGTGACCCGGATTTGGAAAAGGGCTGAATTATTTCAAACGGCTGATGATGGATCATAAACTATGCACAGCCACATATAGAGTGCATCAAACAGCTGTTGTTTACAAAGTAAGAGATCTACTGAATGAGAAACATCTTCATATATTGTATTGTATATTTTATTTAAAAACATTGGCGATTCCATTTCATGTTGTAAATAAGAGCATTCCTCTGAGTATACAATCTTCTTTAAACTAAGAGATGGACATTATAAATTAAGAAGTCTGTGTCTGTTTCAGATGTGTAAATTTAGGACAAATGTTCAATATATTTCTGTCTTAGGAGTGAAACTTGATGATAAATCTTTTCTAGTTTCCAGAAATCATGAAAATGCAAAACAATTAAAGGTTACTTTGCAAGTGTGTGATGAAGATGAAGGACTGAAAGCAATACACCATAACTGTTATTATTATGATTGTTTTCATATAATTGTGTTTGTAATTTTGTCTAGTTTGTTTGTATGAGCTGAAAAGGCCCAGACGTGCACTTCAGCCTAAATTCCCTTTTTTTGGTGGTTTTTGTTGTTGTTGTTATGTGCATGAATACATGAAACAGCTTTGATGCTGGACTGATTTAATGAAGATCTTTATCAAATGCAGCATTAACCAGCATATTCACAAGCTTATTTGTGCAGATCAGGGGTGTCCAAGTCATTTCCAAGGGCCACATCAGCATCATTGTGGCCCTCAAGGGGCCTGTTGCGACTGCAAGACCGTATGACTGTAACTCCTCCTTAACGCACTGTTAAATAATAGTTTCTGTGTTGATTGCTATTTATTAAAACAATAAAAATATTGTCAGGGGGATGCACAGACATTTGTGCTCAATCCAACAGAAAAAGGGCACACTCAGTAAATTGAAATGTTTTGTATAACTTTCACTTTTTCATTTTTTTTTTTAAAATCATGACTTTTTACAAAAACTTTTGGTTGGAAAATACTGACTTTCATAAAATTGGAACATTTTTTCTGATTTCTTCAAGTAAAATTCCCAATAATTTGTTATAAATCATGACTTTAGTAGAATTGCATGTTTTGAGTCTAAAAAAATTGAACTTTTTATGTGAAATTATGACTTTGCCAGATGCCCAGAGAGAAACCTACAATCAGACCAGCTGCTTCTCCACCTCTTTTCCATTTTTGTCCTTGATGTCTCTCAAACTACAATTACGGAAATGTGAAATACGTCCACAACTAAAACAGAGCAGCAAAGTATGATAATATTTGCAATTAAATTTACAGACAATTATGCTTTTCAACCAGAGATGGTGCCAAAGAGCTAAAGAGCACAGTCTTACAAGGTGTTGCTTTAATATTGCATTTTTTAATGTTTTCCTAAACTGCAAAATTGTGAATTTCAATGTATGCCATGAAGTAGCAAACACTTTTATTTAAAGACAATGAAACACCCTTTATGGGCTGGATTAGGGCCTGTGGTCTTTGAGTTTGACATCTGTGGCATAGATATTACTATAAACACACTGGTAATTAAGAATTCTCCTCATTTTTGTCCTGTGTCATACCACAATGAAAGTATTTTGATTAAAAACTATCATCATCCTCTCTGCCTCATCTTTGAAGTAGGTGTTGCATCCGTTTGGATCGTTAAAAGCACTACTTGTATTACTACGGTCTGTCTATTCATGCATTTATACATAAGGGTTCTTATCACTGCCTGACATGCGTGAACCTTAATGCTGCCAGAAATGTGGCTACCATTATAAAAAAAATTACACACACACACACACACACACACGCACACACACACACACACACACACAAGGTCCACCTCCATCAGCAGGAAAGCAG
>JBAMYA010000016.1:8602658-8629176 GCA_037176975.1 Arrhamphus sclerolepis
TGTTGAGTAACCAGTTTCCAAATATGGCTTTGTTTTTGGCCATAACTGTCCTTATTCTTTCCTCTTTTTTTTTTTTTTTTGGGGGGTGTAAATATCTATTTTTGCAACATTTTGACAAGACATAAAATTCAATTTAATTAAAAATAATTTTTCAATAATTTCAACTTGTCCTAAAATCTCAAATTTTTTATACAAAAAATAAGTCAAATTAGCAAAAATCACCAGTTTTAGAAAAAAAAAAAACTCCAACAAAAATGCAACATTTTGTTGTAAAATCATGATTTCTGGACACAAACCAGCTGCTCTCCATCTCAGTTCTTCCTCTTTTTGATGTCATAATTGAATCAAACTGGCAGTCACATCGAAGTCTCCTCATTGATGTTCGAATTATCAGTTTATCGTCTTTGCACGGCCAGATAAATAAAAATGAAGTAGCGGGACCGGATTTGGCCCGCGGGTCTCCAGTTTGACTTGTGTGCTTTAAAGGGAAGCTTCTGGCTTTGCCATTTATCTTTTCGGGGAGCATGTGATGACAGCGTGACATCTGAATAAACGATCAAGATTAAAAACAACAGAAGAAACTGGATGTATTCATCACACACAAGTGCTTTCGCAACTAATCAAAGCGGCCACATAATTATTCTAATGCCATGCATCAAAAAAAAAGGAAAAAAAAAACATGTTACAGCCACATGGTTTGTAAATGGTTTTTTTATTAGCAAAATAAGGGAGATGAGTCTACAAAGATCCTCCTTCCGTGGAGAACGTACACATGATTTGACAGTTGTGGCAGTTTCTTTACATGAACAGATCCAGGACCGCAACGCAACATCGCGGCGATCGACAAGACCGGACCGCGCTGACCCGTCTTCAGTTTCCACCATGTGAAGGAAAGCCTTAACCCATCATCATAAAGCAGCTCCATTCTGGACGCGTCTGTAGCTAGAATCATCCTCGACTTTACAACAATCCATCCTCTTTTAATCTTTCCTCAACGGCAAGAAAAAACCCCAAAAAAACAAAAACAACAAAAACTTCTCCAAATACATTAAAATATACAGTAAAATGTGCCAGATCTGCTCGGTACTTTAAAAACACTTGAGTACATCAGAAGCTCAGTGCTTTGACTCACCACTTTCTGGATGATTGGGAATGACTGATATTTTATACACGGTTAAAAACCAGACACCCCCTCCCCCCGTATCTGTGGGGTTCATGTAACAATATACATCTCAGTATTGTGTACTGTCAGAGCGGTCAGTGAGGCCTGGGAGGGGAGGGGGAGGGGGGGTGGGGTGGGGGGGGGGGTGGTCGACTGGGTTAGAGGACTGTGGAGGCTACATGTTGGTCACCATGGAGACTCATGCACCTTTAGAACAGAGGGAAAACCGTCCTCCTCCTGATAGCTCAGTGGTGTGCACACAGAAGATAGAAGAGAGACTTAACGTATGAAAACGGTTTAGCTCTTTATGTCTAGAACACTTCAGCAGGCAACAGAACAAGCATCGGGACTACGACCGCAGTAATATGCATGCGAAGGCACAGGTAACCAACAAACTGGAATCACAGTTGTGCCCCATTTTCTTCCTTTTTGTTGTTGCAGAGTCGGAAGAAAAGGCGCCTTTTTTCCACCGGCGACAAAGTTTCCTATTCCAGGAACCGCGGCATGAAGAACAGGAAAAATGTGATCGTCTCAAAAATGAAAAAAAAAACAGAACAAAAAACTAACAAACCAAAAAGTAAAAAAAAAAAAAACAAAAGTGAAAATTTTCTGTGAAGCTTTTACCATGATACAAACATCCTACACAAATGTAGTAATGCTAGTTCAAAAAACGTTAAGAGATGAAAACATAAATAAAGCTGTTAAAAGTGGCATATAGTACAGCACTGGTCCATCACTGATGCTCCCGACCGCTCGTCTTCCCCTTCAAAGTTGCTCGTGAAGCTGCTCCGCTGCCTGGGAAGGAGGGGGGAGGGTGGGGGGCACGAGAGGAGGGCAGAAAGAACGAAAGGTGAGCTGCGACCTTCACGCCGTCACTCCGCGCACATCGAAATGGAGCCAACAAATGAGTTTAAGCCTTTGATGAAAGGCGGCGCTGATTTCAGAGATTCAGATTTGTAATAAGATTAATTAAGCCGCCGCCGTTGCAGAAATCTCAGAAAATTAATCTTTTAAGTCTAGGGGTGTCATCACCATGGTTACAGTTAGTTCCATTAAAAACAACAACAACAAAAAAAACAAACAAGTTTTGTCATGAAATCTCAAATTTAACAACTTTTATCATAAAATTATCTTTTTAAACTAAAACTTTACTCGTCTACTTGCAAATTAACTTTTTTCATAAAAAATAAGATTTGTTTTAGAGTAGCACTTTTTTTTCCATTAAAAACAATTTTTGGGGGTCATAAAATCTTAAATGTCTCATAAATAACCTTTATAATAGGAAAAGTTTATAAAAAAAAAAATTGCAGCATTTTACTTGTAAAATTGCAAATTATAAAATACTTTTATGTAAAAAATTTTGCAACAACTTTTTATAGTACAATCATGAAAGTTACATAATTTGGATTTTCTTCAACTTAAAATTATATATATTTCTTTGTTGCAAAGTATCAACCTTTTGCAAAATTTTGACATAAAATTAGTTGTAAGTTGTAAAATTTATTTGAAAAATAATTCTTTGTCTAACTTCCACTTTTTGTCCCAAAATCACAAAGGTTTGCTACATTTCATTAAATGATTGTCGTGATTCAGAACCGATTCTCTCAACTCATCTCTTGCTCTTACCAAAGAAAAACAAAAAAACAGGTCGTCTTCACCGGCGCCCCCTTCAGAAAAGCCCACAGTCTTTCAGGTTGTTCTTGATGATGACGTCGGTGACGGCGTCGAAGACGAACTGCACGTTCTTGGTGTCCGTGGCGCAGGTGAAGTGGGTGTAGATCTCCTTGGTGTCCTTCCTCTTGTTCAGGTCCTCGAACTGACACTGAATGTAGGCAGCTGCCTCCTCGTACGTGTTGGAACCTGGGAAAAAAAACAAAAAAGAAAACAAAAAACCAGTGAGGAGGAAGCAGAGTAGCCAGTGTAACAGAGTCAAATATGTGAGGATCTCACTTGCCATCTGAATGCATTGTTGCCACACACAAATACAACAACAGCTACTTTTCCTGTAGTCAGTGAATGCAACACACCTGTGTACTGGGGCTTGCTCCCCGGAGCGAGCACATTCAGACCTTACTGTCTCCTCGGTAGGTGCATGCATTGGGAGCACTGCCATGCTAAACACGCTAGTTTCATTGTTGTAACTTTTAATTTTGTGTTTTCAGTGCTGTACATGTATGTGCATGTGTGTGAGCGTCACAGGGCTGACCTGTATTGAATCTGTGTTGCCAGTGTTACCAACCGAATAAAAGGCTCGTGTGCCAGAAGACGTGATTCTGCCTGCTGCCTAAACACAACGCAGTGACAGGGTACATAACCGCTACACCAGGAAGCAACATTGAATGGCAATACGTCTAAACTAAACACTCTCAAACTATTAATTTAAATACTTCAATCTGTAAAGGAGCCAAAGTGGGAAACATGGAAGCAGTGATAATTGCAGCCAAATTATTTGGAACCCAGAAGCATCTGGCTGTGAAACAGAGAGAGGATGCCATCTACTGAGCTTTAAGTGGACGAGTAAATGCTGTTTCTTTGTTGGTGTCTCTTTATTCAAGGATAACTGCGGCCGTACATGAAAGCACATCAACAGCTACTTTCGTACCAGCATATTCTGGGTAGCAGATGGTGAGGGGACTCTTCTTGATCTTCTCCTCGAACAGGTCCTTCTTGTTGAGGAAGAGGATGATGGAGGTGTCCGTGAACCACTTGTTGTTGCAGATGCTGTCGAACAGCTTCATGCTCTCGTGCATTCGGTTCTGAAGCGGAGCGGGAAAAGAGAAAAGTTGGTGGTTTTGCTTTGCTCAACCCCCCCCCTTCCTGACCCAGCACAGTTCCTCACCATCTCCTCGTCCTCGGCCAGAACCAGGTCGTAGTCGCTCAGAGCTACGCAGAAGATGATGGCGGTCACGCCTTCGAAGCAGTGGATCCACTTCTTCCTCTCAGACCGCTGACCGCCAACGTCAAACATCCTGGGAGGGGACACAAGTGGACGTGTGAGCACGTGACAGCGATTTAAGCAGAGTTCATGAAACTGATGAGCTTTTGTTTGCTGTTTAATGATGAAGGAAGAAAGAAAACAGAAGCAGAAACTTATTAAAGCTGCAACACCAGCGCTGACTGTCCTGGTCCTGAAACCTGTACCTCCTCCAGTGACCCTGAACTACACGAAGCAGGTGCAGGAAACCGAGGGTTTCTTGTTCAGATAACGACATCTCTGTCTAAGACGTTAAGTGTTCAGAAAAGCTTCATATTTGTCTGTTTGCGGAGCTCATTTCTCTTTTAAATTAAGGAGGCTCGTAGCCTGGCCAGTCACCCATTTGCTTTGCAAACATCCTCTGTCATGAACTGGGTTTGATACTCCTCCCAGTCACAGAAACTTCCACTGGCCCTAACCCTAGTGGTCAGTTGAGGAACTGCAGTCTTCTTCACCTCCTGAACTGGAAATCAAAGTTGGATCCAGAGAAAGCAGACTAATTCTCGGAGCTGAGAGAGAAATCAAACCTACAGGCCGCTCTGAGGGACTTCAGGCAAACATCAAACTTCTCGTCTGACTTTCAACCACACGGAGTTCAGGTTTCTTGCGCAGCAGTAAATGTTTGTGTCGTCTCCATCATGGAGAACAGGGCCAGGAGTGTTGAGATTATTCTATAAAATATTCTGAATTTATCCCTCTGAGAAAACCACACAAGTAGAAACTAGTTTGCATTTTCTCTGTTCACATTTAAGCTCAAACATCTAATCCCCAAACTTCACAATGCCCCTTTTTGCTCAACGAGAAGGTGTCATCTTTTTTTTTTTTTCTTACGTAAGAGCACATTTCGACACGTTTAATGTCAGGAAGCCCCGGGGCTGTACACAAAATGCATCAAAACAGGAAACTATGTGAAGAATGTTCCAAAACATGACAGAAAAACTGCACCGACACATAAATCTGTTTTTGCTGCATTTGGTAAAATGTTGCACACTGAAACATATTTTCTGAAACTGTGTGATTTTATTTCTAAAAGGCTACCATGTTTCCTGTTTAGTTGTATTTCCTGAAACGTTGCATTCTTGGGTTTTCCCAGAATTAAGTCCTACAGGTCAGGACCTCTGAACTCAGCAGAGATGCCACGTTTAGTTTGTGAAAAAAGCTCTAGTTTTGTTTTGTTTGTTTGTTTTAAAGTCTGATCTTGGGGGAAAAATTTGAAAGTGACTAATTCATGAATAATTGGTACTAAAAGAAAAGCAGAGAACACAATTAGATGAACTGAAGTGGGTCAGTTCCTATTTAGCTGTACAGTGACTGTAAAGGCGGTGGAACTGATGACTCATCCTGGATTACATAAACCAGGGCTGCCCGTGTTTTCACGCAGCTTGTTAATTTAAATTGAATTCCTTTAAAATTCATGATGCTGAAATAAGGTAAAGAAAGCCAACTACCATGACATCACCTGACACCCCCCCCCACCCCCATACACACACACACTTCCTGTCTGTGTTGTAGGGACACAACTGAGTCACCGCTGATGTGTGCAACACCCTCACAGACGGTGTCACAACGTACAGCTGTACAAGCTCAAAGGACGTTTCAATGGGAGTGAATGAGTCAGTGACAGGAAGGAAAGCTAATTAGGACTTTATGAAGGGGAGAAAAAAAAAACAATCCCCCCCCCTCTGAGTCTGAACCAGCTGTAAATTCTCACTTGAAGTGCAGGTCCTTGAATGTGAAGTGCGTCTCCACGATGCCTGTGGTCTTGACTCGGGTCCTCAGGACGTCCTGCTGAGTCGGGATGTAGGAAGCCTGGGATATCCTGTCCAGGTCGTTCAGGTAGCTGAGAGAGAGAGAGAGGGAGAGAGAGAACGAAGAGGAGGGTAAGAAAACAGGTGGAAGAGAAGAAAAAAAGGTGATGGAGCGGACACAACAGGATCTAATACGAGATTTTATATTTCAGACTGAAAACAAGCCACGTTTCTAACTCGTCTAGTCAAACTAGTTCTTATAATTGGGTTCCTTAGCTAGGCTTTTGTTGGTTTTTCTTTTTTCAAATAATTGCCACCATATGAATTTCACATCAGGATTTTATTACTATGAATTTGATTATTAATTTGAAGGGATGTCAATTGGAAAAACTATTTTTGCAAAATCTGACACGGCGATAAAATGCTTTTAACAATGAAAATATAAGATACGGTAAAATTCACGACTTTTACAACAAACATTTTTACTTTTGCAACTACACAAAGATCACAAGTTTACAAAAAAAATCAAAAAAGAGTATTTTTTTTAAGTTGATATTTTACAACCATAAGTTATCAATGATACCCAGCTCTCCTTGGACGTGTTAATTATTAAACATCATATCCTCCAACAATGATGCAATTTCTTGTCAAAGAAGTGAGAAAACCAGATGTGGAGAAAATTGAAAAGTGAATTAAAAAAAAGTAACACTTAGAAAATCATGGAAGTGTATGTGCTCCCCTCAGTATTAAAGCCATTTATAAGCCCCTTTTAAGGTCTGCATGTGCTCCTCATTACTTGTCCACATAAACACTTTAGCAGATTCTCCTTTTCCACGTTCGCCTCTGTTAAATTTAGACAATGCCACGGTGGCTTAGTGGTCGGAGCAGTTGCCTCGCTGCGAGCAGGACCTCGGCTTTAATCTAAGCCCCGCTTTTTTCAGTGGGGAGTGTACATTGTTTTCTCTGTGGTTGGTGGGTTCCCAGTGGGTGCTTGGGTCCCTCCCACTCCCTCAACAATATGTTGCTGAATTGGAAACTCCCTACGTGTGAGGCCTGTAATGGCCTGGCCATCTGTCCAGGGTAGCTGTCCCTGCAGTACCTGCTGAGGCAGACTCTGGATCTGGATCAGACTCATGATCCGACAGAAACAAGGCCCTCCTCTCTCTCTCTCTCTCTCAAAAACAAATAAACTCAGGAGCTGCCTTGTGATGATGACATTTGTTTCAGTGCCAAGGGCTCTTACGCAATAAAATGCAAGGTTTTCAATGGTGGAGGAAAAAAATAAGTCACCAGTTGAGCTACAAAGAGAATTTCTTTGTGTGGTTTCGTTAAGAATGTGGCGCATGTTCCTGCACTGAAGTGTAAGGTCAGAGAATAAACAGCCCTTTCCATCCGCCGCTCTTCAGGCTCGGTGGAGGAAGGCAAATATTGACAGTCTAAAAGTCCAGGCAGATCTGTAGCTGTCTGCTCCCTCAGCATTGGGTAAAGGTTGCTGTTTGGCTACTTGCAACAACACGTTGCGTGTTTGCGCTGGAATGGCAGTAATTTGACATAAACTAGTGTGTGTTTTACACCATCTCCCTCTCTCTCTCTCTCTCTCTGCAGATGACTCACGACTCAGGCCAGGCTCGCAATTATGAAGATGGTTGTTTGCGTGACTCACTATGCTGCCGAGTCGTTGAGCTGGTATTCGCGCGAGCGACTGAAGCAGGCCTGGACGCCTCCGTCCTTCCACAGCCGCTTGATGACACCGGCCAGCTCGGTCGTCATGAAGCCCTCTTCTGCTGAGCCCGCCAGCACAAACAGCTGCCGCGCGTCGTCCTGGGAAGAAGAGTTGGGGTCGCGCCAAACGTCATCAGTCAGCCATCAAAGTCATTAGCTCACTATAAATATCACCATCAAGCTGAGAGGTTGAAAGGCTAAGCACTGGCTATAATCACATTTTGGGACCAGATAAAGAGCTCTGACATCATCTTAGGACATTGTTTCTACACATGTGTGCTACTATGGGTAATTCTAACTGAAGCAGCGACAAAAAGTAAGGAAATTTGTTTTTGGTGGATTATTTCTTTATTGTAATACTGCTGGAAAACCCATTTATTTCCCCCATAAATGGGGCCACATTTGAAAGGAACTTGCAGCAGGGCTGAGGATGTGATGTCCCGCCAGCGCCAAACATCTTTTACCCGTTAACCATCTCCTCTTTTTTCCCCCAGCAGAACTCTCATCCACAGTTATGGACCCTCATCTAACATTTAATAATCGCATCAAAAATGTCTCCAAACTCCAATCCACTAAGCGATACCAAGCAAGGGTCTACGGGCATTGGCAGAGGAGATTTGGCAAATCTTTCATGTGTGCAACCCACAGACTGGGCTCTTCCAGAAACATGAATGTTCCTCACAGATGTGGCACAGTTTCACAGGGAAATATAACTGGGCTTTCCAACTGTGGTGAAGCAAAGAAGTGATCCACCAGGCCTGTCAAACTTCAGCGAGTGGATCAGATCTGCATGAAAATGTGACATCACAGTTATTTATCTCCATAAAATCTTACATCACGTTGCATTTGCTGCATCTTGGGCGTGGCTAGATCACACTTGTCAAACTCGAGGTCTGCGGGCCAGATCCGGCCCGGCACTTCATTTTATCTAATTTATTTAGACAATCATGTACTTAGAACATTCCTGAGGAAATTTCAAAGTGACTGATCTGGTACCGACATCAAGAAGTGGAATAACTGAGATGGAGAGCAGCTGTTTTTGTGATGTTTGAGATTTTATGACAAAAAGTCAGCTTTTTTTTTTTTTAATGACCTGGTTCCAGGACCTAGCAGGAAATCTAACAACACAGCTGGTTGAAAAAGTAAAAGAAAGAACAACCAGCCCTTTAACTGTAACCATGGTGATGATGTGTCCTGGGATGAAATAAGAGTTTTGACACCCCTGGGCCCCAGAATTAAGAAGGGGTGGAGTCATCTGTCTTGCCCCGCCCCCCCTAAACCAGCTGCCTTTAATGGAGCTGAAAGATATAGTTGAACACAGAGTTGTCTTATCGTATCCGTGAAGCATATTAAGCAAATTTATATCAAAATCAGTCATCAAGACCTCAGGAAACAGTGTCATCTAGTGAAAAAAAAGATCATTTCTTCCTGTGAAACATTCTTAATACTTGCAGAAAAAGTGAAATATCCTCTGCACTCACAGCTGCATCTACATATGAAATAACTTCCCCGAGAGCAGCAATTACAGTCTGCACTTACCAAAAGTTTCCAAAGCCACAAATTCACTCCAGGGTTCTTACTCTAAATTGACCAAATTGCAGTCCTAACATTCGTCACTCACCGCTCTCGTGGCGTCGCCAAAGTCGATCTTGAGGCGCCCCATGGCTCTGATGATGGCGATGATGGACTGGATGGTGTTACTGTAGACCACAGCCTTGTACTGCTTACATTCCTCTTCTGAGTAGCCGGCTTCGTGGATGATCCTGCAGAAAGAAGACAAAACTGCCATCACACCGTATGCGCAAAAAAATTAAATCGTCTTTACCTCACTGAATCACATGTCCTGTTATTGAGCGTCCTTGGAAATTGTTACTTCTGCTTCACGGCCAACATTCAGAGTCGCTCATAACACTCATTTTCAATGCTCATTGTGATGTCTGCACAAATACTGTTGAGTAACAGCCTTGATCTATCTGCTCATCAGTTCTGGCCCGAGAAATGGTTTTGATTCAGGAGAGAAAGTTTTTTTCCACTCTTTTTTTTTTTAAAACCCAATATTACCTACTATGGATAAAAGCTCTAAGCGTCAGAAGTTTATTTTACCACATAACTTCTGTTTAAAGACACTGTGATGACGTTCAAAAGGGGCTATAAATCATTAAAACTCTGTATTTTCCAGTTTCTTCTTCCTGCTCTAGTGATAAAGGAAGCTATTCAAGAAGTAACCTGAACATGATCATTTATATCTGTCTAACGATAGCTGCAGCCAGCTGAGTCACAGCCGTTAAATTAAATACAGGATTTAACTCTGCTGCAAAGTTGGTGCAGAGGTCAATGGGGGTTTATTCTGTTCTGGAGTCAGCACCTAGTGATCAGCGGAGGAACTGCAACAAAACGCACTTCCTGCATGAGCTTCAACCTGGAAGACGAATGGTTGCTGCATGATTACATGTGCTTATACTTGTTGAAGATACTGAGTGTTTGGACACACTGTTATTCTCAATCATTGAATTCCATTTGCTTTGTTGCTCTGAATGCATCGCCTGGTTTGATGCTCTGATTGGCAGTCAGTTTAAGAAGCAACCGTTGGTCCCGCCTCCTGCATGAGGAGGCCCTGTGGTTTGTTTTCTGACCCTCCATCTGTCTAGTTGTGGGCCTCATCTACCAGATAGCTCCTGGCAGTTTCCAACAAAGATGAATAGTAACCATTACTATTAGACTTAATCACCCCTCTTTTGTGTTATAATCATGACCACAAGCAACACTTTACCTGCTAAATATGTATCTTACATTTTTTTCTGTTTGGTCTATTAAATGGCAGGAAAGTAGTTAAAAATCTGGACCATGATTTCATCAAGCCCTTTGTCAAAATGCCTCTTTCAGCTGAATGATTCAATCTTCCAACCTTTTAAATTAGCACCACTACAAAGAGGCCAAGAGTCAACTTTGGCCTTTTATTGGGGGAACAGCAGCACTGATTTAGGGTTAGGTGGCCAGGTGTGAATATCAGCTTTCTATTTTGCCTTTTGACCTTAACAACCCTAATTAACAGCTGATTCATTGCAGCACTAAACCTCCCAGCTGCTACACCTGAACTAGCTCTGTCTGCGTCTCATGCTGGGGTGAGATGGCAGCTCTTGGTGATAACAGCAAATGTTATCGCCACTTGTTTGTGCATTTGGCCACCATGTTTGTATTTGAAAAGCCTGTGTGTGCTGATTCCTGCAAATCTATCAGTTTTCTGGTTTTATCTGGCTCGAAACCGCATTTCCAAATAACTGATTTTTTTTCCCTCCAGTATGTTTACCCCCCTGCTAGCTCTTTGTTGAACTTTTGGCAGCTGGTCACGAGACTTGAACATATGTCCCAATGACATTCCGCTTGTTAATTAAATCATCTCATTGTTGGTTTGGTCTTGAAATGGGATTTAGTGACAAGGAAGCCCCTTTCAGACATGCACCGCTTCCCATTAATCTAATGGCAACATGTCAGTGTGATGTCAGACAGACCACCCTCATGTGTCTTTGTGATCAATCTGGGCACAAATAAATGCAGTAATATTAAACTCTGTTGGACATGGTGCTTATTCTGCATTTTTATGGAAAAGGGCATGACGGTGGAGAAAACACAAACAACTATTGTGAGAAGAGCACCTACAATTCAGTAGGGTCGAACATGAAGAAAGCTACTTTTTTTTTGCCAACGACCCAACTTTACCCAACTACTCCACGCTCGATACATTATATTGAACTGCTGCCGTGCCAAAACACACTTTTCTGAGAAAACTGAGAGTTCAAGGACTCTAGTTACAGCCATCAAAGATTTACTGTCCAATCTTCTGCGAAAGAGGAAGAGATTTCATGCTTTAGAAGGCATGTCTGAACTCCAAGTTTTATTTGTTTGTGCTACTCCTGCTGTTGTTTGACCAAACACTTTCTCGTTCTCATCCAAGAAATATTGCCGCTGTTGTCTAAATAAAAACCCACAATCTTAAAACCTCTCTCTTGATCTATCAGGCTAAATCACAGATGAACTACATAACCCCTAAATTAAAATGTTCACTTAATTGTGGAATTAATTTGAGGTCACATCAGCCCCTCAGGCTGATAAAAACTAACATCAAAACATTGGGCTGCATCTCACACATGTTCAGAACCCACAGACAAAGCAACAATCTCATGTCCATGTCTTATTAATGACAAGTGTGTGTCAAAGAATGTTCATAAAATCTCTTATTGGTTGTACAAATACGGACTTTGTGGATGGCGTGAAAGGAAGAGGTGTTTCTTAATGTTTTCTGTGGGTTATCCTCATGTTATTTCTGCGTGGCATCTGTTTGTCCTCCACCTCGCAGAGCTTAAACATCCCCAACAGATCAGACATAAAGCATGACTGGTGTTTGACACGGTAGGTGTTGTGGGAAATGAATACTCTGTTGTTGTGTAATCTACTGATGTGTCACCATGCATATCTGATCAGAGACGTCAGTTGGGGGAAGAAAAAAAAAAAAAAGAAAAGAAGAAAAAGGTCTTTTAATTGTTACACGGAGAATGATTTGATGTTTGCAGCAGTGTGACATAAACTCACTTCATCTGCTTGACAATTGTGCTTTTCCCTGATTCACCGGCACCTGAAAGAGACAGAAGAAGAAGAAGAAACGGCGCTTTATCAGAGTCAGCTGAGGTTAAATCTTTAACAATGAGTTTTCTTCACACCCAAACTTTATCCTCATGTGAACCAGTCCGCTCACCACATTCCTACATTAGATTTTTTTTTCCCCCAAAAAAATCTGACAAAACAAAACAAACAAAAATATTAAATAAAGTATGAGAGCAAAAAACACTTCAAAGGACAAACAGGGATGTGTGTGTGTAACATGAGGTCTGTGCATGACATAAATGTTTAAGTTAAGAGTTTTCTCACTTCTGGTTTGGTCTCGGCTCATGATGCTGCTTACTAATTACTAAATTTGTTCCGATGACCTTCTTTTTCTGATTAAACCGCTTCTATTTTAATGAGACTCTGGAATTTTATCAGCAGAGGCACGTCATGCTGTTTGGGTGTGAAGGCTCTTGGCAGACTTCAAACAGAGAAAGTGGATGATTATTGACAGAGCTGCGAATTCCAGAGAAGCTCGCCGTCACTTCTGGGTGGCGATGCCTCCGAGTGCTCAGACCTACAGCAGGTTGACGTGATCGATAGAGCGAATGGAGGCGGAGGAAGACATGAAGCGGCGCCGGCTCAGGTTTTGTGGAAGCGTCCAAATGTCATGACAGCGCCACTGCAGCAGGTCTGGTGTAAAACTTTCTGGCACATATTCACCTCCTTCCAACCAACACAGAGACGGGAAAGATCTCTAGAAGTGCACTGAGAGAGCGCGCAAAGACGATCATAAACTTATAACGAACATTTCTGAGGAAATTTAAAAATTGTGATTTTAGGACAAAAAGTTGAAATTGTACAAAATTAGCAATTTTACGACCATTGTAATTGTTTCAAAATGTTTCAGAATTTTTTTTTTGGTATTTTCCAACCAATAAAATGCTAATTTTAACTTTTTGTGACATTTGTGATTTTATGATGATAAAAAAAAAATCTTGGTTGTTGGAAAAAAAAAAAAAACATCTCAATTTTGAAAAATTTCCAATTTTAGATGAAAATTCGTCTTTTTTTTTTTTAAATTCTGATTTTACAATTAAAAAAGAAAAAAAAGATTTTAGTACAAAAGTCTCAAAACTATAATTAGCTGCAATTTTGTGAATTTTGAGATTTTATGACAAATTTCTTTTTTATGCAAAAAAGTACTTTTACAATAATGTTTTTTCCCAATTTGTGATTAAACAAGAAAAAAAATTATTTTGATAAAAGTGGAGAATTTTGTGAAATCTGAGATTTTATAACAAAAATCTTTTTTTTTTTTTAATTTTCATTTTATTTTACCAGTCCAGTAATTAGCCGGACATCTGCCAACATGGCTCAATAGCTGGCTCTTTAATGGTAACCATGGCGATGACGTGGCCCAGGATGACATGAAGTCTTTTTTTATCGTTCCAGTTCTTTTTAATTTACTGACAAACCTCAAGTACTCTAAAGGTTGATCAGTGATGTGTCACATGGGCGGATGGTGAGTTGTATTATTTTACAATAAACCCAGAAGAATAACTGGTTTCGAACCAACCCAGCCTTCCCTCCAGCTACCCCATATGTGTTAAGTGGTTCACATACATGAGGAAGTGTCAGACAATTTAATTAGTCATTTCTTTTGTTTCATACTCATTCTCTTTAAAAGCTGCTTCTGAACGTTTTAGGGCAGGGAGGTCCCAGAATTACACATTTATTATTATGACATATCATATACTATCTGCCAAGCTGATACTTGTCAGCTGAAATGTGATGATGTCATTTATGAGATTACATATTTTCAGCATCTACGTGCTTTGGATTCTGTTCATCATGGAGTGCTGAGGCTCTTCTAAAAAATATTGAAGCCTCCACTCATCACTCAATTTCACAGAGGGCCTCGGTAGGTCGGCCCAGAGCTGCTTTGGTCAGGAGTGCGGTTCATTTGGGTCAGTGTGAAAACCAAAATGGCCGTACTGAGAGCGATCTGAAGAGGCTGGTCTCGGTACAGCTGAGGTCCCCGAACTCTGGTGCGGTTCGTTTGTGATGTCAAAGACCTCGACCTCGGGCCGACCCAACTAGGGGATGTAGGAGGAGGTAGTCTGCTGGACAGTGCATCGGGAGTCACAAAGGAGCACGTAAACATGGCAGAAGAATGTGATGCCATCAGTCGCGGGTAAATGCTTCATTTACAATTTAGTTTAGCTCACCTAGTGTGGTGCGAACAAAATAAAGAAAAAAATTAGGGTCAACTCTGGTTCAACAAAGGCTGGTTGTCATGGAAACATGATGCTCTGCTGAAACTGCCATTGACCAAATCAAAAAAAACAATGTGATCTGAACCAACTTAAAAATAATACAATTTAATTTGATGTGCACCAAGATTATGTGAAAACTATCAAAAACACTGGCGTGACTTTATTCATCTATATTAGGTTTGCTTCTGTCATATTTTTCAGACATATTCACAAAAAAGAAGAAATATAAATCAAGAAAGTTGCTTGATCTATCTTTACGCTTTTGTTTTTGCTTCTTATCATACTTTCTGTGCATTATATTGTAATTTTACTTTTTTTAAATTTATGTTTGGGTGTACCATCCATCAAACGTGTCTAAACTGTGTTGCTGCCCGTTTTGGCCAGAACACTGCCATGTATGCAGCTGCAGAAAACTGACCATTTACAGCAGACTGCCTTTGTCTTGTCTTCCGTTTGAAGTGATGCCACACAGATGAGATCTGTTTGGCATCGTCTTTCTTTTAACAGCCAAAGTCACCGAGGCATAACTGAGGGTGATGTTCACTGATGTCGGTCAGATGCAGCAGTCTGCTTCTGGACAGGCAGAGTAACATAACCAGTTTCACTGTTTTTCAAAGTCAATGGACTCTTACTTTAGTCTCAACTTTTTTTTAAAGCTGTCCTGGTTCTATCCAGGACATCTCCATCTCATGGTCCTTGTCTTCTTCTCTATCACCATCATCATCAGGCACTTGGCAGAGGCCTTCAGCTCCAAATTTCTCCTTTACTGATGAAAGCCATCTGTGACAGCCCCATAAACCACATTCATTAGACACTCTAATGTGCATTACCATCAACTGCATTATACCTCTTAATTTGCAATCAACGTCCTCATGTTACAGTAGTGGAGACTTGTTTCCTGCTAATGCTCCACTCCCACTAGAAAAGACTCAAACATCTTGTGAGTGGGCTATTATCTGGAGAGGGCCAAAAAAAAAAAAAAAAAAACCAACATGCGACCACAGCTTCTCTCTCAGATCCAGAAACAGAACTGGGGAAGTAGAATCGTATCATGACATCTACCACAGTTGCCACCTCGTGATGCTGTCAGAGACAGGATGGTGCACTCTTGTGCAATGAATCGCCCACCTAACCTAGTTCCACTTTCCCCATGGGTTTAAAAAGAAAAAAAAAAAAAAAGACAGAAAAGCTTGGAAATAGTGACTCTTCAACACAAGCTCCTTCTTATTGAAGCTTGAGGCAGCTCCAGTGGATAAACATAAAAACAAAAAATGGCTCTTGTGTTTCTGAAAGTTCAGTTTCACCACTTCACCTCCAGTAGAACTCACCTGAGGACACATTATTTTAATTATGCTTCATGATTCAGGTGGTTAGTGCATTCTAGTGTCAGGTCCCAGCGCTCTGAGGCCAAACTCAGAGTCCCTACTGGGCTTGCGCTGTTCAACTGGGACACGGACGGCTGGCAGGCTGACGTGGTTGCACCTCTCGGCATGTCCCACAGCCATTTTCACAACTCCACAGACGCTTCGCATCCTGGCAGAGAGGCTCTCAATGTGCGGAGCGAGGAAAACCACTTCAGGTGGGTCACACCGAAAATCCAAGAAGCATCCATATGCAGGAATGTGAGCCTAACTGCTGGTAACCTGATATCCTCAAGTATACTTCATGGCACATTTCAGAGCGTCATGCATCTAAAAAGGTAAACAGGACGCCCTAAAGTTTGGTACTGTTTAACTTTCCCCTCACACTGAACTTCATAACATCATAAAAAAATAAACTTATATAACTAAAAAATAATAAATCTCTACTACATCATTCGTATCTTTTGAGTGTGGCTTTTGTCAGAGTTTCGAGGTGACGAAGACGCAGCAGCACTGATTTCGACTCTCTGCAGCCTCTAAGGGAACCGCAGTGGTGACCTATCAGTCCTTGTGCAGAGTCACGTTACAGACCCGCAGCTTTGATACACCCACCCCAAAACTTCTACAAAGCCAGAACCACTGGAGCAGCTGGTTCCTGTTTCTAGCGGTTTCAACTATTTTTGGAAAATTCTAGCTCACCCTTGCAGTGAATTGTTTTCTTTTTTTTTTTTTCCAACACAAGAGAACTGAGCCGCATCTATCTACTCGCTGCAAACTCACTTAACATTTTGTGTCAAATGTACTAAAAGAAATTTTTAAAAATGCTACCATGCTTTGGCTTTCATTTAGGATAATTTGCAAAGAAAAATAAAAACTCTTCATTTATGGCATCAGATCGTAGCGTGGAGATAAATCAGAGGTTAATGAAGGCCATGCTGCCTCCCTGCCACATCCAGTCCAAGGATGAGCTGAACACATTAGTGATGCCACATTAGCGGCATGAGGCCAGGACCATCGACCCCTTCCCTCGCTTAGTTTTCCACTCTTACTCAGCTGCAGACATCCCTCTTCCTCTTTTACATTTTCTCAGTGTCCTGCCATCGTTCTCCCCTTATGATTTATTGTTCCTCTCACTCACTAGCCAGTTCCTCTTTTTTTTTTTTTTTAAACCCCTCCTCCCCCTCTATTTTCATCTCCCTCTGGGTGGATTTAAGTGTGAGTCACTCATGAAGGATTCCAGGAGCTGCTGAGCGGTGCTACCGACCAGAGAAATTGACCGTGGTTAATCACAGTGATCGATGTGGCAAAAAGCAAAATTGACTGCTGTCAAGACTGTTTCCCACACACAACAAACGCACACTCTGAGGCACAGACTGACCTAATCACAGCAAAGTCTAGTGACAATGAAGGAATGCGAGTGATTTAGCCACTTTGTCGTCTGTGATTAACGCGACGGTCCATCTTTCACCGACAGCACAGCTAGGGATGCGCGCCAAGAACTGATGCTTAACTGGTAACCAGTTCCAGAATGGATAAGGTCCATGGCCATCTGTGCTGCTACTTGTGTTGAAGTGCACTTTCACAGGAACTGTTGACTGATTATAAAATTCACGTTTGACGATTCTGATTTTCAGTTTCAGTGTCATTTACAGGTACATTTGAAGACTTTTAGGAAGTGTTGTCTGGTACCTTTATTGACAAACTTTGGACTTTTGCGACAACTGCATATCCCTTTACAGCGCTTTGTCACCCCACAATAACAGTGAAAGCAGCTTCAAAGTAATGAAGGAAGAAACAACGAAAGAATGAGGCAAGGCAAGAGACTGAAGACGGCACAAGTTCCACTTTATAGGTCTGACCTGCACATTCAGACTCTCTTTCTCAGAAATGCAATCAACTACATACATTAACTTAACTATGAAAGATAACAGAGCTAACTATATTTTTTTAGCCATATAAGGGTAATACTGTTTTAATTGTTATATTTTACCTAATAGGTTGCACAAATTGCCTTCTGTGTTATTTTAGACCGAGTGGAAAAAACCTCTACAACATGCTCTCTGATGGAGAAAACATGGATTCATCAGTGTTCGAGGCTTGTAAGTTGGTACTAGACTTGGAACTGAATTTATGCGACAGGAACCTCCAAAAGCCACTATTCAAAACAACTAATATGGTTACAGAAGCGCTAACATCTTTCATCAACATATCTTTAACCCAAACAGTATTTTGTAGGTGTTCTGAGTCTTGCCAATTATAAATGAGATGGACCTCATCCACCACAATCACTAAGAGGTGGTCACGGATGTCCAAGTCTTCAACTGTCAATGCCAAAGATGATTCAAAAAACTGTTATTTACCATCCAGACTACAACGTCCCAGCTTTGTTATCATTGATTTAAGCCCTCTCAAAGACCATCTACAAGGATAGACTGATCTGATTGGCTCCCCAAGACTTTTGGGCATAGTTAATGAGCTTCAACGACGAGTAGGTGGACAGACCAGGCTGAAGCATCGTCTCGAAGAGAAAAAAAAAATGATCTAAAGCCCCAAAGGACGCAACGCAGCAGTTCCTCGGCCCTTGCTGTGAGTTATGATCATTCCAGTCATTGACAGAAGTTGCATCAGAGTCTTCGTGGAGCGGTTTAACAGCGTCCCAAAAGCATCCACCCACTCTGTTCCACTAAAGACAAGTGAATAGTCTATTTTGGCATCAATTTACACCCAGCACATCAAGCTGGCAGGAAGTTAGCCATGAGAATGGTGCAGAGCAGTATTTTTCAACTCTGGTCCTCAAGGCACACTGTTCTGCACGTTCTAGATGTTTTCCTGCTCACTCACATGTGATTGGATGGCCATCAGCTTGTCTTCAAGGTTTACACAAGTCTGTCAATGACCCACTAATTAGAGCCAGGTGTGTTTGAGCAAGGAAAAATCTAAAATGCGCAGGAAAGTGTGTCTTGAGGATCAGGGTTGAAAAACACTGGTGTTGAGAATCTGAGGAATTTTCAAAATAAAAACACCACAATCGAGCTCTAACTTTACATTAACACGTAGAAGCCATGTGTAAACGATTCAGAGGTTTTTAGAAGAGAAGTTCATTTAATTTGACACCACTCATCCTTCTTAAACAGAAAAGTTTAGTATAAGTCTAGATTCTCACATGATCTGCGAATGTCACAGACTCAGCCGAGGAGGCAGCGCTCACAAACATTCCACTTTTGAAAATGCACCCGGTCGAGAGCTGAGGTTGGAGCTGAACAGCTATAAAATTGGACCACGGTGCTCGTTCATTGTGTGACTAAAGCTTTCAGATGGCCGTTTAGGCTATTAAGTGCCTGCAAATATATACCTGCGACGCATCAAATACTAGCTTGGCGACATTACGAAACTCCTGAGATGGGGACATTTTCTGACCTTAAAGCAACGCTGGCTCAAATGAATAAATAAACTTACAAAACAGTGGACAGTTTTTAACCTCATTTGATTCAATTATTCCCCAAACAGCAGGTCAGTTAGGAGGCGCAGCTTTGCAGAGGTCTGACACCGACATCTTGCCATCACAAGTTGAGGACTAACAGCCGAAAGTTACATAACCGTCACCAACACTGTTCTGGACAGTTTCCAGCTTTTCATTCCGGTGGAGTTGAGCTGGTTCAGGAATGGTCAGCAGTTAGCTGTTAATAACTCCTAATGACTGACTCGCTGGGGGCCGCGTTTGATCATCGTATAAC
Organism: Arrhamphus sclerolepis; assembly: GCA_037176975.1. Classification (NCBI taxonomy): domain Eukaryota; kingdom Metazoa; phylum Chordata; class Actinopteri; order Beloniformes; family Hemiramphidae; genus Arrhamphus; species Arrhamphus sclerolepis. The sequence continues at coordinate 8,622,238 of JBAMYA010000016.1, forward strand.
GGCTGTTTTCTCCAGGTTCATTAGTATTGCTTATGATGGACATGGAGACCATGCTTGTAATGTCTGTTGGGGCCAGGTCAGTCTGTGTACAACAGAAATATTATGCACTTCTGTATTCTAAGAGCTATAACTGCACTTAAAGCATTTGTTTCATAACTATTGAAGCTTCCACATATTTGCATGGAGTCTCAAGTTTCATTTTAATGTACAGAGAGCAGTTTTAAAGCACTGTATTGATAAAATACCACAAATACCTCTCTCAAAGAACTACCATGCTGCACTGTAGTCACATCAGAACAATGACATAACTCAGACAAAGCATAAGGATTATTAATACAGCATGACAGCTATAGAAGGCGTAATTAGGCTGAGGAGATTGTAATCTATTTTAACACGTGGATATGAATAGTAGGATAATTGGGTCCTGGAGACCATGGAAATTAAATGAGAGCCAAATGAAGATGAGCTAAATGAAAACATGTTCAGTTTTCACAAGGAAGATCAGCTCTGAAAGACAGGTAAGTCTGCCTTGACACACAAAAGTCACAAAGATTTAAACTTAAGACTTTTGTGTCAAGATACTAATCTGTTTTTAGCTGCTGACAATTATAGCTGTCAACAATTTTCATTTCTAGTCCCAGAACAGACAAATCCATATGAAAGGTATTTCATAAAAATATTGACAGAGGAAACAATCCTGTCATTGAAAACATGCATATACTCTTCCTATTCGATTTCTAAATTATCCCATCAGTTCAGTAAGATTCAAAACTAAGCATAGCATAAACCAATGTTCATTCATTCCTCAACATAGTGAGGGAAAAAAAGCTTTTAAACCATCAGGAGGCTCCAATCCTAACCCTAATCTGACTTCTCTGCCCTGAATTGAGTGTCATGTCAAGAAGGATGTTCACAGTTGGACAGATATCCCCATCAGTGTGACACACCAACTACCTTCATCCCAGTTCTCCCTGCATATGGACCATTGGGTCCGGACAGCAGAAGATGGCTGATGCATCCCGGCACTGCAACAGTGACATCACCAACAAAAGCGCTGCTGCAAAGCAACAAGACGTCCTGTTTGGCCATTCCTCCTTCCTGTCTCCATTCATAGGTCCTTCTTAATTACAATCTATACTGTCTCTTGCACGTCCTGAGCAGCAAAGACCTATTTGCTAAAGACATGAGCTTAGTTTTATATGGAGTGGCAACACTAAATTTTAATAAATTTGAGATTTTATGACACAAATGACAAGTTTTCACGTGCACCGTTCTGATATGGCCACGGATAAAACATAAAGCCGTAAAACTGTAAATCACTGACGCGCCTCCTCACCTTCCACAGAAAATGAACAGGATCTGCTCAATGTGAACATGTCATTGCACGTAATGACCGTCAAGACATTTTGCAAAACTACAATACATCCACAAGCACTCTGCAGTAATTTATTATGCAAGTACATTGAGAAACTAGGATAAAATATCCTTTTAATGACTCCATAAAAACAATTAGCAAAATAATTATCAACCACAAGGCTATCATTTAGAGGGATTCCACTCTATCACAAGTTATTTTATACCACAACTGGGGCTTTCCTTTAGTTTTAACAGCTCACTTTTCAATGTTTGGCACAGGCTTTTAGTGTTACATTTTGCCTGTTTAATAATGTCAAAGAAGAAATTTGTTTTGGCTCTTCTTAGATGCATTAATTTCATGCTTATGACAAAAAAAAAAGCAGCCCAGGCATGCAAATACTATTATGGGCGGTGCTGATGCACACAAATACTAGCACGTTACGTAGAGGCACACAAAGACACTGTCTACTTTGAGCCTTGATGGTTATTTACTATCAGTCCACAAGCTTTGCTGACTCTTAATCTCTGTTATTGGGGTGTGTTCAGAGTTAAAAAACAAAACAAAAAAAACCACACCTCAGTTGCTTGTGAATCGACAACCTCAGGAAGAAAACTAAAAATGAAGCCTAGCTCTGGTCTTCTGCTTCACTCCTGTTGGGCTTTTTCATTTTTAATGTTCTTGTCATTAGCAGCGTTCTCAACTTACAGCCTGATTTCTACCTTCCTCCATTCATCCCCGTCCATCTGCACAACACTTCAGGCAGTAACCTGAACACGCAGAGCAGGTTACCTGGCTACCACGCCGAATAGATCAAACATGAGGCCTGATAACGGCCGCAAAGGAACCACAAGCAGCGCCACAGGAGCTGGCGCAACAACATCCTGACCAACAGCCCCTCTCTACTGTTTTTTTTTAATCTTCAACCGAGAGGGAGTTAAGCAATGCCACATGGCTTCTGTCAAGACAACGGTTGGGGAAAACTAATTTTTCAGCCTTCAGGAGCGAAAGAGAAACTTGACCTAACTTGTTCACTTTCAATCAGCAAGCCCCACCTGGCCCCAGAGCAGACAAGGAATGTGTTAAGTCGCAAGAAAAGATCTGCATTCTTGCTCAATCAAAGGAATTAAAAACACCCAAAGTCATTTTCCCATGAAATAATATCTAAAATGGGTAGACGCTGTTTATATTGCTCTGGCTGAGTTAAAAAAAAAAAAAAATCTTATTTTGTGCCTTCTGTCAGGTGTTTGCTGTTGGTACAGGCTTCACACTTTGTGTACTGGTAACCCACATACCATGTGTTTGCATGTCAACATTTCTTAAAGTCCCTCCCCCGCCCCCCAGGGCTATATGGAAAAGTTTCATCTGTGCTCTTTATTTACAAGGACATGGATCAAAGGTTTTTTTCTGCAAAAACAAGATGGCACGTCTTTCACGTCTGTCCAGTAGCATCCTGAGTACTGCTGGGTATCGCTTAACTTTTTTCAATATGATACCAAAACTGATATTATTTCCAATACCAAAGTAATACATTTTCAACATAAACAAAAGTATGTAATATAAGCTACAATGGTGCTTGTTAGTTAACAGAATCTGACATTTAGAAACAATAATTGATGTAATCTTACTCATGTCAATTATTTCTCTCACACATGTGTGAGCTTATTTTCACTTAATATCAAATATAAGAACTTTTATTAGAAAAATATCCCAGTTTTAATAGTTAACTATATTTTCAGCAAAAATCTTGTTAAACTTTGCCCCCCATAAGGTCAAAAAAGATAATTGTTTACCAATCATAATTAAGGTAACTTCTACAATCAATGATATTGATTTGAGGTCATATCGCCATACAATCACAGACATAAGTCAATATTTTATTGAGGAAAAAAAGGGGTCAGAAATGGCAAATTTTGCAAGATCATTAGCTTTTGTTGAAAAACCAAATTGAGGTTATTTTGGTATAATCGTGATATTGTTCTAAAGATCAACTTTTTTGTTGATTTTTCTACTTTTGTCATAAAAATATCAATCTTGAAAAAACAGTAACTTCCTTACATAAAATGACAACATCATGTTGTAAAATTGAGAATTTCGTATAACTGCAACGACACTGTTGTTAAAAAAAAAAAAAAAAGATAAATTTGCAATTTCTGCTGTATTTCGGCTTTTTGTTAACATCACAATTTTGCCATAAAACTTAAACTTTGGCAAAATTAGGACTTTCTGACATAAAATTACAACTTCATGACGTAAAAATTGAGCATTTTGTGTAAATTTTGTAAAATCGCTATTTCTGCAATATCTCAGCTTTGTTTCTAGAACCTAATTTTCCTCACAAAAACTCAAATTTTGTGAAAATTGTGACTGACGTAAAATTACAACTTTATGTCACAATGAAGTTTTGACAAAAAACGGCAACTTTATGGCCTAAAGTCAAACTTTTGTTGTAAAATTGCAATTTTCATGTAAAACAAAGGAGTGGTGTAGACGTAAGGTATCGAAAATAGGTATCGCGTGATGGAAAGATCTTATATCCTCACTGGTGCTGAAGTGATTTCATCGATGCCAGAGAGGAATCGGTTTTTGATACCCAGCTGTCTGCTTGGTGGTTTCTGAGACACAACTCAAACATGATGGTTTGAAAAAACTGTTTGGACTCAAAAAGGGCAGTCAAAATTAGCTCCCGATGAGAGTAATGGAAGGGTCATGAGGCAACTATCTCTACATCAGAATGTGATGTCACACCACAGTTTAGTTACTCAAGTTGCATAATGATAATCTGGTTTAAACACTCCTGTTTATGTGACTTCTAACTAAATCAGGCTTTAATTTGGCTACTTCATGGAGGTAATTTGTGGCATCTGTTGCACAAGATGCCCTTTTCGGACAACATTTTTGTTTACATGTTGTTAAACTTGAGATTTAAGTTAAAAAAAAAAAGGCAAGCAAGAAACTTGATCTGTGAATAAGTCATCCTAAAACAGCAAAGACGAGATTTCCATGTAACTGCTCGTTTGATTCAGTACTGAAAAGCTGGAATAACTGATGTTGAGAGCAGCTGGTTTATGACAAGTCATGACTTAGAAAACAAAAGATTTTACAACAAAAAGTTGCTATTTTTTTCAACTAAATCTGTTATTTTTGTTAAATTAATTAATTTTATGACAGTTCACCTCTTTACAATAAAAGGTGAAATAAAAGGTAAAATCTGCAACTTTACAAGAAGAAAAATAAATTGTGATTTATGATAAAAGTTGCAAACTTGTAAAATTTGATAATATATGAAATTTTACAACTGACTGCAGGAACTTGTGAGAAATTTAACAAGATATCTAGTTGAGAAAGTAAAGAATAACCGCCCCTTTAAAGGTGACCATGGTGATGATGCGGCTCAGGATGAGTTTGACACCCCTGCTTTAGGGGGATTCATGTTGTGATCCAGTCTGCTGCACCAGCTGAAGTCCTGTTGGAAATCAACATCACTGCTCTGGTTTCGCCAACAAAGCACCACACATTCATTTACATACACCACATGCATCACTGTTGAACCTTTCTTTGGCTGTCCTTTCACTCTTCACTGCAGGTGATTGTAGTCCTCTCTGACAGAATCAGGGTTTCAGATGTTAATAAAACACATTAGATCAGGCCGTCAAGGAGGGCTATTGAAAGACACATTCACTTTCCTGCACAGAAAAACTAACATCTCCAGCAAGATCAAACTACATATGGTCCTAACCATTCAAATATATGCAAACAGCTGTTTGAACAAACAAAAAGATGGACCCCTTACAAAGTAGCTTGGATAGCCGACACATTTGGGCCTTATCTGGGCTACTTTAGGCACCTGTGGCCCAGTCATGGCACTGGCACGGGCTGTCCCCCCCTCCCCAAAGTTTATGAACTGGGCCAAACTTGGGCTTTGGCACACCCAGATGTGGCCCAGATTTCAACATCATGATGTGTTGCAAGGGCCAGAAGTGGCCCTAGGTGGTTGAATTTAGGCAGCCACACTCACAGTGAGTCTGTGAAAGTCAAATTTGGGCCAAAGAAAACTAGCAGATATGGACCAAACATTCTTCTATCTGTGCAGTCACTGAACCTTGAAGTAAGCACAAAATGATTGGAGGAAACATTTTTTAGTCACAATGAGTTAGGCCTGGGCCCCTAATGAGCCATGGGCTTGTTTTCACCACACTGCACTGGACGTGACAGGAGGAAATGTGCCTTTGTTGAACGGATTTAGTCAATACAAATGGTCTGCAGAAAACAAGCATTGAATGGGTGTAACTACAACAGAGGGGGAACACTTGCCATTAATGTAATTCAAAACCATGTGGTCGCGCGAAATGTCTAAAAGAAGTAAATTACATTAAAACCGACATAACAAGACGGATACTGATGGCGACAAAGGTTCAGAAATGCAGCTTTTCGTTTTTTAAAAGACGTGTTGCGTTCACTGACTCGAGTTTGAGGGAGAATTGCTAACAATGCGGAATGTGGGAAGAAAAAAACTTAAACTGGCACCACCTTATACTGACAAACAACAAATTAATCCAGTCTAATGTGGTTTTAGAAACTGGGTGTGTTCCCACCCTCTGCTGTCTGCCAACACCCAGCTTTTGGGTGAGCACACGGCGAGAAAGCTCGGTTCCCTCACCGCCCCCTCCTGCTCCTCCTTACCCAGCAGCAGCAGCTTGACCTCCCGGGCTGCCTTCTCCCCGTCGTCCCGCAGATTCCTGTCGATCATTTTACTGCGCTCCACCGCCGCCTTGTCCTCGGTACTCAGGGTGCATCCCATCCTCGACTGTGTCCTTCAGACCCAAATGGTGCTGTTCTGTTTTTTTTTTTTCTTTTTGGTAAAGATATATGTATCTAAAACACCATATATAACCAAATCAATTGGTTAGAACTGCCTTCACCCCGAACACACGCCCTTTTTCATATGACGGGCAAACGTTTTTTGGGGAAAAGGGAAGCGATTCGACTTGAGAGAAAGAAACACAGAAAGAAGAAAGCTCTGGAGTTCTTTCACTCGGCTGGAAAATATTCGAGCTCAAATCCTCGTCGCATCGGAGAAGGAGCTAATTCAAGAATGAAACAATTCCTCGGTGGCGTCTCTCCCACTCGTCGGCGTCCATCCGTTGCGGCGGTGACTGCGTGAACAGCAGTGAAGCAACGAAGCAGCCGCGCTGAGCTCCACTGCTGGAGACAACACGACGACTTCCGGTGGAGCCCTTCACAATAAGAGGCGCTTATAGACGTGTGTTTGTGTGTGTGCGCATATACACGCGCACACAACCATATGAAGTTCATCAAGAGAAAGCCGAATTACAAGAGTGTGCACAGCAGTAATCAAAGCGAATGGTGGCTATTTTGAAGAAACACACTCCATATGTGTTCATTCACAGTCTTCAATAAGAATCTACAATGTAAATAGTCATGAAAATAAAGAAATAAAGAAAACCATTAAACGAAAAGGTGTGCCCAAACTTTTGGCTGGCAGTATGTGTGCTAGAACACGCTTGTGTGTGTATGTGTGTGTGTGTGTGTTTACATGCATGTGTGGCAAAAAGTGACACTTT
>JBAMYA010000016.1:8636155-8647320 GCA_037176975.1 Arrhamphus sclerolepis
GTTGTGTTTGGAGGAGAGTTGCATCCAAAGAACACCATACCTACTGTGAAGCATGGGGGTGGAAACATCATGCTTTGAGGGCTGTTTTTCTGCAAAGGGACCAGGATGTAAAGGAGTGATTGAATGGGGCCATGTATGGTGAGATTTAGAGTGAAAACCTCCTTCCATCAGCAAGGTCATTGAAGATGAAACATGGCTGGGTCTTTCAGCATGACAATGATCCCAAACACATCACCCGGGTAACCCAGGAGCGGCTTCCTAAGAAGCATTTCAAGGTCCTGGAGTGGTCTAGCCAGTCTCCAGATCTCAACCCCCTAGAAAATCTTTGGATGGAGTTGAAAGTATGTGTTGCCAAGCAACAGCCCCAAAACATCACTGCTCTAGAAGAACTCTTTATGGAGGAATGGGCCAAGATATCAGCAACAGTGAAGACTTACAGAAAAAAATTTAATTCTGTCATTGCTAACAAAGGCTATATAACAAAGTATTGACATGAACCTTTGTCATTGAACAAACACTTATTACCCACTGTCATTTGCAAATAAATTCTCTAAAAATGAGCCAATCTGATTTTTCTGGATTTCTTTTTTTTTTCTCATTCTGTGTTTCATAGTTGAAGTGCACCTATGATGACAATTACAGGCCTCCCTCATCTTAAGAGGGAGAACTTGCACAATTGATGGTTGACTAAATACTTTTTCTCCCCACTGTGTGAGTGTGTGTGTACATATATATATATATATACACATACATACACACACATACATATGTATGTATTTGTATATGTACTCATGGCTTCTTCAGGAATCTAGAGTCATCCATTGTACTCCAGAATGAGCCAAACTTGAGGAGGTCAACAAGTCTTTTCTTAATTTTCATATGGTGTCATGGAAGGAAGCAATGTGTTTGAGGTGTTCCTTAATCTTAACAAATGTGCCTCCAACTAACTTAAACGTTGTCAACTAACCTATCAGAAGATTGCAAAGTCATGACATCATCATCTGAGCTTTCTCAAATTATTTGAAGGAATGAAATGTGCACTTCTGACTTTGAAAAAAGTTATTAAATATTTGCATAAAAAATTCTCATTGTGTGGCAAAATAAAGAAATGCAATCCTAACTGACCAAAGAAAGGGAAGGTTTAATGTTTTTATCAGGCAATGAGATAAGAACAAAAAAACTCACTCTGATTTCAGCTGATTTACACACACACATGTATATATAGGCACACATATATGCACCTACACACACACACACACTCATACATACATATATAAAGCTCATATTAAGGCAATAGCTCGTAAACTGCCTGCTGGCACCATGGTGGGACTCTGTGCCTCTTGGGAAAGGAGAGTGGATGATCTGGTGGGGAGGGGGTGGTGATAGGGAAACTGTTTGGCACAGAAGAGCAACACAACAGTAGCACAGGATGAGGAACAGGGCTGCCTGGGAGTTGACAGAAAGACATCAGTCCTTGGTGACAAGGACAGAAACCCTTATCTATGAGCTGCACTCTGTGGGAGCAGCAGAAACAGACGGCAGGGGAAGCGCTCAGCTGCAAATACTTTGTTTACCGCTGATGAAAATCCACTACAGAGTCTGCCATGGCTCAACAGTACAGGTTTATTCTGGATTTGTAGTTTGTCCAGATACTCACCTTACAGTGATACCGTGACATGTTGAATTCAGACTCTTCTTTTATAAAGGCACACATAAAATCTTTAGATGGCCTTTGATGGCTTCTCAGGTGCACTCACAAGAAAAAAAACAAAAAGGTACATGAAGTATTCAGAGGAATTTGTCCATGAGTGTGAGCCGGCCATTGTCCTCATATTTACCAGCCTTACCTTATGGAGTCTCCATGAGGGTAACTGTGTGGGTTGTGTTATTATGTATAAAGTCAATGGAAGGACAATAATAGACATGAGCTGGTGCAGAAAAACAAAACAAAAAACAGCAGTTAGACAAATTTAGTATGATTATATGCATTTTAATGCAAAGCTGATACATCAATCGTGTCCTGCTGCATTCAATGGAGACAGGCAGATTTTGAAAATAAAGTTTAATTAAATGAAATAAATGTGGAAAAAGAATCTGCTCAAGAACAACCCACATATTTACAATCTTTTAAGATCTATATGTTTTCTTTAGTTGTGTATTTCTGAGGAATATGTAGAATGATCAGATTAATCATAGACTTTATATTTTCTTCAACATCTCATTTATACTGATAATCTGTATCTGTTGCTAGAAGTGCCAATATTGCAATAATTGGTCTAAAAATAAAATCATTCTTAAAATTTATTCTCATTTGTTTCTGAAGTTTGATTTGCTATTTAAAAAACAAACAACAACAATAAAACAGGATCAGAACAAAATAAGAGGAAAAAGCTTGAATGCAAATTCCATATTCTCATTCACACAGATCTACACCAGTCGTCATTGATATTCTTGACAAGTATTTGGCCTGAAAATTTGAAGATCAATCAACAAGTGTATTTAATCTGCTGTGAAAGCTGAATGCTATGAAGGAAACATTTCAAGTATTCAACAGGCGACAGCTGTCTCCTTATTTTGCTGAAGTCCATCTCCTGCTCGACTTTCCTCTGCTGCACTGATGGACACAGTTTGCCTGCATGTCTTTCAAAAGGAAAACAAATTCAGACCAGAGAGAAGACATGCACAAACTGAGAAATGTCTGTAAATTTGCCAGGCAGGACTTTTTACAAGATCAAATACCTTGTAATGAGTAAAGGTGTGAAAAGTGGAGCTGTGGGCTGATTTGATAACTTTTCTCTCTGTACTTGTAGACTTTTCTTTGAACCAGAATTTTCTAATTTATTCTGCTTGAGTGGTGATAACATCCGGAACTCTTGTTCATTCACAAACTGAACTAACACCTCGTGATTTTTGATTGTCAAATGGCGGAAAAGATTTGCTATGATCACATCCACCACAGGGATGATGATAGTTGGGATAGGCTCCCTTCAGACCTCCATCATCTTCCAAATCAAACACTCGCTGAACAGTTTAGTTCATACATACACTATATCCCACAAGCTGGAAACGTTGAAGTCTGTTGACCATTTTCCTGGGAGTGAACCACTTAAGCAATTTACCTTAAATTTGTACCATACATTGCTCGGAGAAATTGGAAAAAAAAAAAAGGAGCGTAAACAAGAGTATGCCGTTTTGAACAGGTGAATCTTGCGTCTGGATTTAAACAAAGGTATGGAGTCTATATTAGGGATGTCCGGTTGGAGTTGAGTTTTAGAGTTTGGGAGCAGAGCATCTGTTCCCCAAGGTGCTAAGGTGGGTGGAAGGCACAGTGAGATGAATGGATGAGGAGGATCTAAAGGAAGTGGGAGGAAGTGGCGACATGAAGAAGAACAGAAAGATAAGGAGGGGCAATGTTATGGATAGCCTTGAAGAAAGTTAAATGCTTGAAGGACAGAAGTGGCATGGTGAAAAGAGGGGCTTCTGGTGTTGATGCAGACAGCTGGATTCTAGACCAGTTGGAGCTTATGGAGGAATTTGTGGGGAAGGCCACAGAGAAGACGACTGCAGTAATCTTCATAAGGACAGATCTTAAATGGACAGTAAGTGAGGGGTGGAGATGGATAATGTTACAAAGGTGGAAGCAAGCAGACCCGGTTATATTGTTAATGTGAAACATAAGGAGCTACCAAGGACGAGACCCAGACTCCTAACCTGAGGGGAGGGGGACACTGAGGAGCTGTCAGTTGTGACGGAAAAGCTGTCTACATTAGATCGTACATATTTTGTGCAGATGAGAAGAATTTTTGTTTTATCACTATTTAATTTTAGGAAGTTTGAGGTGAACTAGGATTTTATTTCAGAAAGAGGTAGCGAGGGAAGAGGGCAGAGTGTGGAACTAGGTTTACTCAGTAGGTAGAGCTGGGTGTCATCTGCATAGCAGTGGATATAAATATTAAATTAATGGAAAATATTGCTAAGTGGAATTAGGTAGGTAGGAGGTAGGTAGGAGGACAGACTCCTGGGGCACACCTGTAGTGACAGGGAAGGAGTGGGATCTGTAGGATTTAAGCTCAATAAACTGACAGTTAGAAAAGGAGAAAACATTTTATCTTAAAGGAAAGAAAAAAAAAAACATGGTTTACATGGGTTAGGTTTGCAGAGTTACAAACCAGTTTGGACAGATGTGACCAGAGTGGCAGCATCATGCCTGGCAGAAATATACAAAGCTTATTGAAAAATACACATACCAACTGTCAAACACACAGAAGTAGAGGTGGAATTGGACTTAATATGCAGCCACAGGACTTGAGCAGCTTGTCGTCGTTATGTCCACAATGAACTCGTCTGTACACCACAGCATTCTGAACAAACACAAACTGCAGATTATATGAAGATTATGTTGAATATAAAAATATGAACAGAAATCAATATCCGTATTGGCCATGTAGAAGCACTTAATTATCACTGGTTGTATGCCTATCCATTGAAGTCCAGAGGACATTTCCTCTGCATCCGCTGGCACTGCCTCTTGGAAATCAAAGTAGAATCCGGAGGAAGCAGACAAATATAAATAAAGATTGATGGCCAAGCTAATTGCACATGTCCACTGCCTCATTCTGGTTCTTTAGACTGCTAGTTTGATGTAAGTGTTGACTTAGAATCAACAAGAATAATGATATTTGGGAAATAAATGAATAAATAAAAGCTCCCAACATGTGTTCTGCATGAATTTCATCTATAGTACTCTGTGGGATGATTGATGTCTGGGTGTTAGCTGCCATTGGTGAGAAGATGAAAAAGAAATGTAGTACGAGATAAAATGATTTAGCTTGTGAAGCAGAGCTTATCAAAGAGATAAAAAGTGCGAGAAGAAGGTACAGAATGTCTATACCCTGGCAGAGATGTATTGAGCAAATGCAACCTGATGTGGTTTGAGAAGTGCTGACTGACGGAGCGTGTCAGCAAAACCCATGCGAGATCAGTGAGACAGCTGGATGGAGACTACTGTACTTCATCCACAGCAGCTGGCCACCTAGTACCTCTCTGTCTGTCTCACACACTGAGACGACCTGTGAGCCCACAGAAGCACCGGTCGGAGGAGTTGAAGGATGAGGGAGGTGAACAGTATAGGGGTGAAACTGGAGTATTGTGTGATGTGATGTGCCTCACAGTGAACACATATTGGTACTGAAATGGAATGTCACCCTTTAGCCGTCCCAACGTCAGAGGAGTGCAGGTGAAACAAAACAGCGAGAAAGATGGAGAAGACAGAAGGGACAGCGAGAGGAAGAAGTGAATAAATTGAGTCAGTCTTCTGGAGAAACCGATTCCAACATGAAAGTGGTACAGCGTCACGCTGCATTAGGTCAGATAAAGATTGAAGGGGACGTGCATACCAATATCCAACAGAAAAACCACCAGCCCTGCGGAGTGTGCACTAGGCCTCTGCAGACCTGACAAAACTCCCAACTCTCAAGTGAAATAAGCAAATTGTCTTCTCTCACCCGTCGAGTTGACATCAAAGGCAATTTCCTGTGTTCACTCTGTCTGAAACGATCACTTTTATTTCAGCAACAAGGCAAACCGAGGGTGAAGTGGCACCTGTACGCTGTCTATCCAACTGCCACTACTTCCAGTCAATCATTATATGTAGGTGATGTAACAAAACAGCATACAGGATGTCTTGTAGGCCACATTTACTTTTTCATTTCTTTTTTGTAGTCATTGGCAGTTGGGTGAAGTTAAAACTTTAATACTTGAATAAAGTTCCAAACAATACATGTTGCTTGAAAAGTCTGGTTGTCAAGCTTGGAAGAGTCTTTCCCAGACCTTTCTAGTTTGGCCTGAACACTAACCTTAACCCTAACATTTTCCTTTCTGAATATTTAAAGCTCTGGAGGTGAAGGCTGTGTGGTTGGAGCAACTGGCAGCAGCTGGATGGTTAGCCAGAGCTACTGTAGTAGCTCAGGCCAGCCAGCTAGATGCGGCTGCTCAGACCAACCCAGATCTGTGATTACAATCTTTAAAAATAAGAATGATTATGCCATGTTTGATGTTTACAGCTCAATGAAAGTGCCAAGAAGATAAAGTGAGGACAGCTAGACCCCCCCACCCCCCACCGCAGCTTGTTCCCAGGCAGCTTGTTCTTAAACTTTAAACTTTTCTTTTTCTTCAGGTTGTTAATTGGTTTGTTTTGGCTGTTTATTTCAGTTACTTTATTGACCATATGTTGTGCCAGCACTTGTTTAGGTTTGTTGATTTTCCCTTCTAAGGGTGCCAAACCTGATTTTTAGTTGTTCTTTTTGGTTAAACTCTTTTTGGTTAAATCCATCCATTGACTCCCGCTTATCTGATATCAGGTCGCGGGGGCAGCAGCTTGAGCAGAGAAGCCAAGACACCTCTATACCCAGCCACCTCCTCCAGCTCCTCCGGGGGAATACTGAGGCGTTCCCAGGCCAGCCGAGAGACATAATCTCTCCAGTGTGTCCTGTGTCTGTCCCAGGGCCTCCTTCCGGTCGGACATGCCTGGAACACCTCGAGGGTGGGACCCAAGGGACATCCTCACTAGATTCCCGTACCGCCTCAACTGGCTCCTCTCGATGTGAAGGACCACCGACCCGACACAGAGTCTCTCCAGGATGACTGAAATTCTCACCTTCTCTTGAAGGCAGAGCCCAGCCACCCTATGAAGAAAACCCATTTCAGTCGCTTGTATCCACATTCTTATTCTTTCAGTCACTACCCACAGTTCATGACCATAGGTGAGTGTAGGAACGAAGACTGAGAATCTTACCTTTTGGCTCAACTCCCTCTAAACTCTGACCAATAAGTTTTTAATTTTAACCAACTCCATCTGGTTTATCAGTGTTATTTCCCCTTTTTTCCCTGACTGAGCTGGGCTGTAATAAGGGCTAGCAGGATCAGAAATTAAGACTGAACCCTTGAACGAACGGTTCATGACGTAGAGGCCTGAACACGACTATAATGTCACACAACCAGCTGCTTTAAATGCCCAACATTTTGCATGACTCTAGTGTGAACATAAGACAACGTCACATCACTGAACTGTCCAACATAAAACCACAAAAACCAGCCTTCTAGCAAACCATACACAGAAGTCATACGAAAAGAAAAAGACGTGTTTTCAAGCACAACCATTTAAGGTTTAAATCACAATTGAACAGGTCAGCAGCAGCACTAAACCAGCAAAAAACTTCTAGAACACATAAATAATGAATTACACTGATATTAAAAATTCCCAAACCAAACAGAAACGGAATTATTTATTTAAAGACCTGGTTCTTGGGGTCTGGCCTGGGTCCTGGAGCTCCGTTGGGCCCGGGTCAGGTAGCACCTCTAATAAGGACAATAAAGACATTCAAGATCAGCCTCTAGTGGTCATTCAAAGAACTGCCCTTTTCTAAGTTTGCCTCTTGGAGTGACAAAGGGAAAAATCTGTGGTAGATTTTTGATCAGTTTGGTATAATGTTAGTCACGGCAATGGAAAAAAAAAAAGGAAATATAGACAAAGTGCTACAAAGATAAAAACCTTAATGTGTGTTATGTATAAAGCATGCATTATTCTTCAAAATAAACCTTTAACTTAGTAAGTATAAAGAGAAAAATAATACTTTTGGAAGACACAGCTGCTCTGTCAGGAATATTACTGTTCACAAAAGTGATCTCTCTTGTGAAAATTACATAATCTCAGAGAGTTTTTTGATATCTAGTTGCTCAGACAAGGGCACTTTCCCCTTCCGCCATATATCTAATTAGCAGCGGCTGGTCCCCGAGGCGGGAACTCTGTTAGGTGGTCTCACCACCGTCATCAATCCTCCGTTCTTCCTGCAGATTACCGCTGGAGTCGGCAGGCCCAGTGAGGTCACGGGTCAGCTGATTATCTGAGCCCCCCCCACACACGCACATTCACGCGTACACAAACCGCAATCTGCTTGGCCACAAGGTGAGCATGGTATGTTCTTTCTCGAGGTCCTGCAGACTCAATATACTGTGCGGTTACGAGCAGCACCTTCCTCAGCCATGTGTCTGCTTCCAGGCGAGGTTACAACACAGCAGCCCATTTAATGAACAGTACACGACTCTCACCGGAGGTAAATAAATAGAGACAAAGCTGGTAGATGACCTTGTCTCTTGCAATTACATCCACAACATGGAAAAAAATATGAGTTGTTACAGTATGGGTTCAAATAAAAAGAGTAAACAGTGATTTTTGCACTTCTTTTGACTTGTTGGGCAGAGGATCTTTATAAATGTGTGAGAAAAAGCACAGAACTATTTAACCCTTAGATGCACTCTCAAAAAGGTTGTGTTAAAGACCCTTCTACACAAAGAAATGCGCTCATAACAAGGACAAGCTATAGAAATATTATGTCAATTTTTACTTACATGTTTTTAAATCGGGAGTCCTAATTACCCATATCAAATGAATTGAAAAAAAAAAAAAAATCAAAAATAGCAAGTTTTTGTTATGTTTTGTGATGTTACACAATAATTGATATATTTTTTAATGCACTTCATTTAAACTTGATTTCTTTTGCTTTGCTTATTGCAGTCAGGTATATGTGAAAGATTAAGATTAGACCCAACTTATATATATATATATATATATATATATATGCATTTTTCATTTTTGCTCAATGCCAGATACTGACGTTATTGACCCTTTGCAAATGTGAAAAGGGTCAATAGTGTTAGTATTTCAATTTATGTTGTTTACAAAAGGATAAAAACACTCAAAAATGCACAACCTTGCATATGTCATCAATAATATGCAATGAAAAGGATAAAATATGCCAGATAGTAAAAGTATAAAATACAACTAACTGACGCCTTGCTGATCCGTGATCCTAACGAGTATAACCTCTCATTCATTCTCACAGAATCTGTCCATCTGTTGCCATCTCTGATGTCACCACTGAAGCACAATTTAAAATGAGTAATGTCAGACTAAAAATGAATCTTTAAATTCAGAATGATTATGCATTGCCAGGGTCTTATTCACAACTTAGAATTCAAGAAAGTTCCCAGTAGATAAAGTGACAACAGCTAGCCATCAACCAGCAATCCATCACTGAAAACACTATGCTCATAATTTATGCCAAAAGTTTCCACCTCCAGCTATGCTGGCCAGATGGCTGGACCAATATCTGCTACGTAACAGCGAGACATCATACTCACGTGACTCTGTCACAGGTCAATTAAATCAGAAAAGAAGAATGCAATAGGGGGAATGTTTCTTCCTTCCAAAAAGAAGCTGACCTTTGTTTGAAAAAAATGGTCAAGATTGTTTATCTCCATGTCACATGGAAGAGATGAAAACAAGTGCTTGTAAGAGCCCAAAAGTTTCCGTTGCTGTTTCCAGAAAGCAGTAAGGAGAAGAGCAGGTACAATGTTTTTTTTCTTGAGGTCCCCAACAATGTTCCAGACTTTACATGTGCAGTGTGCACTGCAAGTGTCTGTGATAAAGGAAACAGAGATCCTCATTATCTCTGCAGCTGCCTCATTGTTTTCTGCTGGGTCTTCCTTTCAGAAATAGTGGAGTTATTGCTTCAGATGCTGACACAGCCTGTGCAGAATGTGATTGAGATGGGCTTTCCTCAGAAAGTAAAGGTACTGCAGGGTCTTGCTGGTAATGGAGGAGGTGGAGTTGAGGACCAGGTAAGCTTCCCTGTGGGTGAACACCAAAGAATTTGGTGGTTTTAACTATCTCCACATTTGACCTATCAATGTCCAAAGGGGTGAATTACCCAATTAGAAAGGGGCACCACCAGGTTGAGACTATCAGATATTGAGAGATGATTTTCTTGGAAACTAATATGAAGACTATCAACATGCTACTCACTGATGCAGATTAATGGCTGTCTCTTAATTGAAAAAGTTGAAAATGTAATTGAAAATGAAAAAGTTGCCACTTTTCAGAAGATGCTGTAGATGACAGGATAGAGGTAATTCATGTGAAGTTTTTGGGTACATTTGACATCTAATCTACATGAATCAAATGCAAATAAATTAACAATAAGATTTAGATTTCAGATTAAAAAAAAGGCCCTTTAGCACTTTTATAGACAAGATTTCTAGGTGCAGGGAGGGTTGGATTTGTTGATATCAAAATTAGTTTCTTCTGCACTTTCACTGGACTGGGACTGCTAATCCACATCAAGAGGAGTCACCTGAGGTGGTTCAGGCACCTGGTTAGGATGTCTCCTGGACACCACAGTGGGGAGGTGTTTTGGTCATGTCTAACTGGGAGAAGCTCTTTGAGGCAGATTTCTTAGCCTGGAAATGCCTTGGTGTGGTCCCAGAAGAACAGGACAGGGTCCCCCTCTTGACCTGACCTTGGATAAGCTGAAGTTAATGACTGCTGAAGTTAATGAAGGAAAAGACTAGAGTAGCACCAGCTGAAACACCTATGTAGCAATGTAACAAATAAGTTGCATTTGAGAGCAATTTGTAAAAGAGATGGGAGATAAACTGGATATGTTACCACAATACAACGGTTTCGTTACAAAGGTGTTTTTAAAGCATCCTCTGTGCCTATTCTGATACAACTACAGGCTGGGAGAGGAAGAAAAGTTCATAACTGAATGTTACTGATGTTAAATATCTTGCTTCCTGGGCCTTTGACTTTGGCAATAAAACCCTTGAAACGTCTGCAAAAGCATTCAAAAGGAATAATCATGAAATTCCTGTGAACATCTTGGCTTCTGGCCAAAAACTAAAGGTTCAGCACTCACCGCTGTATGAGTAATAAAGGATAGATAAGTGTTGTGTGAACACTCCACCAGAAGCGCAATTCAGGTATAAATCTCGGATTTATGTGCAGCATAAAAGGAAGGTTGCAGTTTGGAAATCTGAGGCAAGTATCTCATCCTGCGAGGCAGAGATTGAACTGGAGGAAAGGCTTCGTTGTAAATCTGGATATTACAAAAAGACAGAAATAGGAGAAGGGGAGGACATCTGTATACAGACTCAAGGAAGGGAGAGGTATGTTGCTGAGAGGAGACAGAGGATGGATTGCAGGAAGGAGGGAAATGGCCAGAAGGGCTGGAGGCCAAAATTGTTAAAAAAAAAAAAAAAAAAAACCCCCCAAAAAGTCTCCCCCCCCACACCCACCCCCTCTCTCTCTCTCTCTCAGATTGGAAGAG
>JBAMYA010000016.1:8647420-8669328 GCA_037176975.1 Arrhamphus sclerolepis
GAGAGAGAGAGAGAGAGAGAGAGAGAGAGAGAGAGAGAGAGAGAGAGAGAGAGAGAGAGAGAGAGAGAGAGAGATATTCATTTTTAGAGACTTTCCCCCAGTAGATGTCAGTAAAAGATCTGTTTATTTTATTTCAGCTAATCTGAGCTGTGTGGGTGGTTTTAAAAAAAAAAAAAAAAAAAAAAAAAAAAAACTAATAATGTCAGATCACACTAAGCCTCTAATACCAGCAGCCTGATTTCCAAATGCGATGTGATGACTCAGGCCGGAATACAGCTGTCAAGCAGGTGTCAGGCGGGTAAAATCTTGACAAGTGCCATTCAGTGGAGCTCAAACAAGAATTGAACGCTCTCTGCTTTTTGTCTGCTGTCACTTTTTCAGCTATTATTTATTAATCAAAGACAAAATCGAAATTTACAGGTTTATATTCAGGGTGTTTGGCGTGAAAACGAGTTTTTATTTGGGGATGTGATTTATAGGCGCTGTCCACGGTGCTGAACGCCGCCTTTTGAAAAGTTGCATTAATTTCACTTAAAAAAAATAGCAAAATAGAAAGAAAATAGTTTTATTCATGAACAGTTACAGAGAAGTGAATCTGACTCCATGACATAAATGTCTCCAAACGCGCAGACCCGTGAAAGAAGCACTAATGGCCTGAATGAGTCGATTTCCCCTGAAAAATCTGTGTTTAAAGATCGCCAGTGTCCGATCCGGAACTTTAATTGGTGTATTGACGAGTCAGCGCGCTCCCAAGTCTGGTTTTGATGCTGCGCGTCTCTGGACGAGTCTGAGAGACAAATAACGACTCATCATAGCGAAAGAAAACGCCAGCTCACTTCTTAGAGCCCTCGCTCCCTTTCTCTCGCTCTCTGTTCCCCACCTCACCCCCAGTCCTCCTCCTCCTCCCCCTCCTCCACTTTCTCTCGCGCAGCAGAGGCGCTCCTCGTCCCCACAGCCCATCTTCAGGAGCGCGTCCTCAGACATGCAGCCGCGGTGCGATGAAGCGGACCAAAAGACGCCGCCAGAACAGCATGAATGCAGGTAAGCTTGTCCCTAAATATCCCACCCCAGACCCATCCTTAAAAAGAAAAAAAAAGACAAGAACAGGTGTGTATTCTCACAGCGGATGCAACTGAAGCAGGTTTCGACTGAGTGAGTGCCTGTTCTTGAGATTGGCTTGTTAATCTGTCTTGCTCAAGGGTTTCCTGACAGCTGTGGCCAGGAAATGAATATTTCGTTTCCCAGTTTTCTGGATTGTTTCTTTATAACCGCCACGAAGACACCTGTAATCAGTTCTCCCGTCCGTGAAAATACAAAAAAATGGGAGATAAATAATTATAGTGCTATTCTTAGTGGGTTTGAAAGTTGTTTTCAGGGGATCTAAGTCAATCAGTTTCACTTGTATAATGTCTGCTGGTGGGGGGTGCTTCGCATGACAATTGCAAAGACATGAATTATTTCATGCCTCATCCTCAGTTGCCTGTCCCATATGGCTAAGAGGAAACAAATGGAGCAAGAGTTGATTTGTCTTTCTGGTTTATATTTTTGCACTCTCTTAAGGCTGCAAATGCCTCTGTCCCATCCATCTTTAACTGTAACACTACATTTTTAATCAAGTAACCGATGTAATGAGCCTGACATGATCAAACATTTTCCCTTTTAAGCCGCCTTCACCACCCGTTGTTTTGATTATTTCTGAAACGAGAAAATAACGAACAAACCAATGGGACACTTGGATATGCGCTTTGGACAAATGCGTCCTCACCGTTTCCTGTAAAAAAATATTATTATTAGTTTTTTTTTAAATTACAATGTCTCACGTAAAATCACCAAAATCAATGCAGAATTATTTTTTTTCTTGTGATATTGCCTCTATACTGCATATATTTATTGGCTGCCATTCAGATTTAATATAATCTGTCCTCGTGTATTCGACTAAGCATTCCCATAACCATCCCCGAACCTAAAACTGATCACATCCCTGCATTTTCAGTCGGCTGGGTGATCGATACAGTCGAAATCAGTGCGAAAATGCTCGATCCGACACCTACAATCCTTAAGGATGGCACGAGGGGATGATATTGCGTCGCAGCCACACCAGACGTGCGTAAAAGCGCAACAGAAGAGACTTGAGACGGACGGTTTGTGCCTTTGACTGCGGGTCTCATTGATTTCTTTCTTTTTTGTCTTTTCTTTTTCCCTCACTACACATGAATCTTTCGAATCATGCTCAAAAATAATGTAAAGCGAGCTTGTTCCCATTCAATCCATCTGAGGACTCGGTGACGGATTCTCAAAGGTAAAGTTGCATTTTATGGTTTGAACGCCAACATTTTGGGTCTCGTATGATCACAGTAGTTACGGCTAGATCACTTTTTACTGGTTTTGGTTGGCGGAATGAATCGGTGCTGGGACCTGGACATTCAGTCTAACTCTGATATTGATGGCAAATTCCAGTCAGCGTTTTGGTATCTCAATGAAAGTCTTATCTATGGAGCAGAAATCATTTACTTATTCATTTCAATTGTGGACAAGAAACAGGTCAGCTGAATTTGAGGACTTTGGGCTGAATAATAGATTACATTAAACCCTTAGCGCCAGTTTTCGCTCTTTTTTCCCCGGTAAGTTGTGCGCGTGGATGACCTTCATTAAGTCCTCAGCAGTGATTAGTTTTGTTCCAGGAGCAGAAAGGTTGGTCCCGCGGCTGTATTGGCGCGGAGTCCCCCCATGTGTATAAGTCGACGCCTGTTTTGTTCTTGTACATTCGTTATGGATTGGCTTCTTGCCAAAAAAGTGAAAATTTGTCATCTGATGCTGTCTCGAAGCCCGAAGAAAGTTTTAGTTCAGCTTTGCGCTGTTTCTTGATTCGAAGTAGTGTTTGGAACGTAAATACTGTTGTTTAGTGTCTCTTTTTTCTGAAAATGTGACTTTTTGACAGGCTGTGATAATAAATATTATTCAATGAAAATCTTTTACAATTATAACAATATATGCCTCTGTATGCTGTCTGTATAAGGTTTCTGATTGGAAATGAGCAGATATCTGGATCCATCCTCTCGTCATCTCGCAGTCCACCTATCTTACCAGTGTGTTGCGTCACTGCCTTCTTCCTGCGCTAGATTTGAAATGAGGGTCTTTTTGGACTTGTTGCCCTCCATTTCCACTTCTCACCCCGTCTAACATCTCCATGTTGATGAATGAGGCGTCCGTGCTTCGTGGCTGTGTGCCTGAGATTTCCTTTAGTAGAGGTTTTCTAAGGACATCTATGTGGCTAAACTCTGCTGATGAGAGATGTGGTGATTGTAAATGAGATTGTGCTTGGCTGGCAGTGATGCAGAAATATTGCTTATTGGCTTGTTGGTGGATGCAGATGACAGTAAAAGTGACAAATGGAGGAAGTGCATTCTTTTCTGTGATGTATATTGCCCCCTGTGGACAGAAAACACATTGGCAGGTGTCATTTTCACTTGCTGCGCCCTTCAACTCCTCATTTTCATTTTTCATTTTTAGACTACTGTAAACAGTGTGGACTAAAATATTCGCATTGAAGACCCTTCGCACAAAAATGTGCACATTGAAATCTATAGAAATCACTGTGCAGGGTAAAAATGACCTCATCGGGAAGTGAATCCCTCAGAACACGTCAAAGCCCCAGGCAGCAAATGAAGTGAAGAAATGAGAAGATGCATGTTTTATACTTTTTTTTCTTTTTTTTTTTGTGGAGCAGGATCAAAAGCTTTTTTTATTGGCTTCATATGGACACAAAAATGTGTCAAAGGGTCTTTAATGTAAGTATTTGACATTGAGCGAAAATTTATATTGCATATAATAATTGTTGCTGTCAATAATCATATCATAAATAGTTTACACAGGAGTATATTGGAATAAATCATTTATTGTGATTTTTTTTTTAACCATAACACAGAATAACATAACCAAAATTTATTTATTTCATCCATTTTTATATGATTTTATAGATTGTTTTTATTACATGCATATTTATGTAAAAAGGGACTTGCACTTCAAAGGGTTATCCTGAGACTATGAGAAGGTGCAAGTACTTTCACATTTACATGAGGAGAAAGTGAAGGAGGAGGCTGATGTTTGGCATCATCTTCCTAGCATGAATGTATCTGGAACGCTTGGTGGGTTAGAGACAAGGTTGCTTTTGTTAAAGTTAAAGACTCTGGGTGCTGTCACTCCATGAACACGAGTGTCTCAGTTGTAGTGAAGCTGTGTTTCTGGCACACACACATGCTTTCAAGTTCCTGCCCCAATCAACCTCCCCTTTGCACCCTCATTTATTTTATTTTATTTTTATAAAAACAAGACAAAACATAATTCCAAGTGCTATTTATGCAGTGAAAGGTTTCACTGAGCAGAAGCAAGACAATGGCTCTACTAACGTGCAGATAATTTGAAGGAGATTAAAAGTGGTTTTTGCATAACGCTGCACACTGCTGTGCCAATGAAGATGACTTTGACTCACACGGATGTGTAAATGTGCGCGTGCTGTAATCTATCCAGAGTCAAAGCATGCAGATTTCCAAGTGCTGATTCCGTATCCTCAGCTCGAAGGACAAACGGACGACACAACCCTCTCGCTGCGCTCTTCTTATCAGATGCTGAGTGATTGCAGGAGCTTTGCAATATGAAGTGCCACTAAAATCGTTGCACGAAGTGCCATTGATTGGGAAGGATGGAAGGAGGGTGATTCCTTCTTAAGGTCATTATCTAGCAGACAGAGGGAGTTAGATGAAACAAACCACAGTAATTGCGTTTATAACAAAAGACTTGAAATCAGTGGAGTCACAAGTACATTGGGTCAGCATATTTCATCAATGCAGAAATGGTTACTGTGCCACTGTAATTGCTCATTAAATCTATTCTGTGAAACTAGTACAGCGGCTCCCCTGAAGCCTGCAGTCTGAGTGGACTCACATTTGCGAATATATCTGACAAACCTAAATGCTTATAGCTCACACTTAAAGAATTTGACATGCATGAGACATGAAAGCAAATTCATTGTTTGCTGCCGCTAGAGGAGTGTCGAGATGGTATGTGAATCAGAAGACAGCAGTAGCAATGAAGGGCACCCACTCAGCTGCATTCCTGGCAAAGCAGTGGGATGACATCGGCACCCGTAGTTGAGCAAATTGCACAAGTCAGGACTTATGAATCATTTCTCTGGATTAATACATCCGTCTTCCACTTGGGAGAACCAAGAAGAAGCTTTAAATGTAAATACCCATTTCAACTTTTTTTTTTTTTTGCGTTGAAGACCTTGTTACTCTAGCAACCAATGCATGCTAGGGATTTAGCATATATGCTAAATATATGCTCTTAATGCTAC
Organism: Arrhamphus sclerolepis; assembly: GCA_037176975.1. NCBI lineage: Eukaryota > Metazoa > Chordata > Actinopteri > Beloniformes > Hemiramphidae > Arrhamphus > Arrhamphus sclerolepis. Next base: position 8,652,774 of record JBAMYA010000016.1, read on the forward strand.
ACCAATCTCCTTGTTACTTGTAATTAAATTAATTATTCTATCAGAAGTCAATGTAATCTGTGTCTTGCCGCTCAATCAGAAGTTGGTTGTTCTTCATCTCTAAGTTCTGATTGGCTGGAAAATTTCTGTTCAGCCAATCAGTAGTTGATTTTATTTATTTATTTATTTATTTTGGGCTGACTGATTGGTGGAAAGATTACTGCCTTCAGCCACCCATGTACTGTATATTTTCTACTGCATGGTGTCACCAGTTGCATTAGGAGTCATGCTAGTATTGGCTGCTGAGAGCATCAGATATCGTCTGTGTCTGCTGTTCAGTTTGATATTTTTGGTTTGTCTTCAGTGTCGAGTGACAGTTACATCTCAATGCTGAAGTTAAGGTTTGAATTTGGCAGAATGCATTTAGCTCACTTTAGACCGGGCTCCACTCAAAAACCACACATTTAGACTGCTCAAGCCTGCTTCAAATGATCTCTTTGGGCCAATTCATTTGTCTATATATATGTAGTCCTAATCTGGATACCTGAGGTAATATATAATAACTGCAGACAGGGTCATATTAATCCAGTGCAAATACATCATGTTTGCAATTTGCAGTCACTGAAGAAGAAATTTGTCAGCATTAAGCACTGGCCGACGATGAGATGATAACGCGTGAAGCAGCCTGTGATAAGAAATCTTAACCGCTCATCAAGATGAAAGACTAGTCTGACAGTATAAAGTCTAAAATGAAAGCTTTGGTTACAGTCTCTGTCCTTTTTAATGTTGCCATGGCAGCCTTAGAATACACATCATTTGTTGTCACTAAAGTCCAACTTATATGATGAAACGCGTCCAAGTCAATATTTAACCATAATTGTGAAAATAAAAGGCAATCATTCCCACGATAATTAAATATTTTATTTAATTAGTGGCTTTATGTAATTAATGTCTGTAAATTATATTAAAAACAGACTTCACTTGTCTCGTTCTAATGTGCAACGAAAGACAGAAGTTGGGGTGTATTTTTTTTAATTAATGCAAGTCCCCAGATAACACTAGTCCAGGTAACACTAGTCCAGGTTACAATAGTTACCTAATAAACTCCCTCTTGGGAAGAAATCTTAAGCAGAACCCAGCTTTTAGGGGGACCCCCCTGCCGAAAGCCAGTCGGGTAAGAAGGAAATGAGGAGAAGCAGGACAGTGGGGGAATTGAAGGACTGAGGAGATGTACAGTATACAACATGTAATACATGCAAAAACATACAAATGTTTGGTATATAAATATATACATATGTAATATGTAAAGGTATGAAATGAACATAAGATATAAATATGTAAAGATATGTAATAAATTTATATATGAAAATATAAATATGTGGAGCTCTGCGGGTTGGACTGTATAAAGGCCACGCTGGCAAGCATCCCACAGCATCCAATTGATAGGTGTAGTTGAACAACAGCGTCATCACAGTGGTATCAGCACGACAGGATCACCACAACAGGATCACCACAACAGCATCACCACGACAGGATCACCACAACAGGATCACCACAACAGCATCACCATGACAGCATCATCATGACAGCACCTGAAAAAGGAGGAAAGAGAAGAGAGCGAGACTACAGAAGATAGACAACGTTGATTCTATTGAATGATTCAGGACAATCTGAGACTGAGATAGGACAGACAGGGCGAAGATGCTCAGTGTCCAAAAGGACACTAATGCAGGTAACTCTAGTCCAGATGACACTAGTCCATGTGATATTAGTCCAGATAACGCTAGTTCAGATAACACTAGTCCAAGTAACGCTAGTCTAGATAACACTAGTCCAGGTAACATTAGTCCACTTAACATTAGTCCAGATAACATTAGTCCAGGTGATATTAGTCCAGATAACACTAGTCCAGATAACACTAGTCTAGATGACACTAGGCCAGGTAACACTAGTCCAGATAATTCTAGTCCATGTGATATTAGTCCAGATAACACTAGTCCAGATGACACTAGTCCAGGTAACACTAGACCAGGTAACACTAGTCAAGGTAACACTAGTCCAGGTAAAACTAGTACAGGTAACACAAGTGAAGGTAACACTAGTCCAGATAACACAAGTTCAGATAACACAAGGCTGGATATTAATCCAGATTACACTAGTCAAGGTGATACTAGTCCAGATAACACTAGTCCAGAGAACTGTAGTCCAGGTAACATTAGTCCAGATAACACAAGTCCAGGTATTACTAGTTGAGTTAACACAAGTTCAGGTGATATTAGTCTAGATAACACTAGTCAAGGTAACTCTAGTCTAGATACTACTAGTCCAGTATAGGACTACTAGTATAGTGCATTGTCCAGGTAATACAAGTTCAGATATTACTATGAATAATCCATAACTTGAGTGTCCTTCATGTTTTGGATAAAGCCATTTTTCCTTGACAAACCTGTTTACTGCACAATCCAACATTTTACATCACACTGTTCACACCATTCCCGACTTGATTTAAGTGTAATTGCATATGTCTAGCTTCACCACACTAAACTGACCATGTTTGGACTTGGCAGTGGTAGGTACAGCAGTTATGTTTAGTACATCTCCGCTTTCAGCTTACATGCAATGACTATTTGAATTCTGTGATTCATAGAAACCAGCAGGTGATAAGTATCGTCTCTGGTGGTACTTGGCCAAGCTTCTAATGTTCCAATTTCAACTCTTGTTTGTGATCCATCCAACTCTTGAGCCATCAGAAACTTTTGTTTGTTTTTAACCTTGAACAATTTGCTGTTACCTTGGCAGTATTTTTTTTATTTACTAATTTCTTCATTCTTCTCAAAGCACCTTTTGTTTTCAGAGTTCTAGAAAATGTGCACATATCAACAAGCACTCTTGTCACCTCAAAATGTAAAAATAGATGACCATATTGCTACTATTTGTACCAGCACACTATAATATAAAATCTAGAACCAGTTCTTTCCTTTCTTCTTTCCTTCATTCCTTCCATCCATCCATCCGTCCAATCCCAGCTCTCTCTGGTCGAAAGGCAGGGGTACACCCTGGACAGGTTGCCAGTCCATCGCAGAGAACCGGTTCTGGTTCTGAATATAATAAGTAAACAAAAGATGGATGTAGCAGCTGAGTCATCACTGATAGTTTTGTGAATTACCATTTGGAAACCTCCCTATTTCTTTTTTTTCTATCCTGGAAAGGAACATCCAAGTACAAATCTGACTCCATGCACATTCATTTTAGACACTTAACATATATATATTAGTCCAGATAACAGTAGTCCATTATTGGAATTTATGCTGATGAACATGATCAAAACATTAATGAAAACTAAAGTTGTAGAATGAAAAAAAAATGAAGCTGAAAGACACTAAAGCAATTCAGTCTGATAGAAAATGTAAAATGAGACATGCCGTTAGGACAGTACAGTACTACATAGAGGAGGCAAGTGAATATTGAAATTGTATTTGAACTTCAAAGAAAGCAACACACCTCTCCTCCATTGACCTGGTTACCAGGGGAACGAGTCCCGCTCCAGGCAGTGGTGTCTGCACTGCTGCTTCTGTGAAAAGGTCAGATATTTCAAAAGTACTTTATTCAGATGACTGAAAAACATCAAACATCTTCTGTCATTCTTTAGGTAACTTGGGCACCCTCAACTGCTGTCTTTTCCAACTGTAACTAAGTAGCTTTGGTGCTTGAACCTGTCCAAATAGGAACTAAAAATAAAAGTATTTTTAATCTAAAAAGCAAGGCATTTAAAAGCAGCACAAATGAGTTTTTTTTTTTATATAGGCCCTATATTTAAATATACGTTTCAATTTTAATTTAAAGGAAGTATCACATAGCTTTCAATCTTCCATTCTTGCTACTGGCAAAACTATCCTTGGACTTCGGTCCTCATCATTTAACTGTGGATCACTTTAGAGTATGATGTCATACATCAACAACCATGAAAATAGCTCACCAGAGCTGCACTGGACATCAAGTCCAGTTTCAGACTTTGTGACTCCTTTGTGAGTCAGATCATTGCTGGACTGTTCCTGCTGTTTTTTATTCAGTAGTCCAAAAGATATTTTGTTGTTCACATTACATGATTGATCAGTTAGTGACTCAGCTGCCTGACTGGTCTCTAAAACCACATTTTATCAGCAAAACATGTGGGAAATAAGGCATAATCACCTGCAAAGTTGACCAATTATCCAAGAATGGTCTGAGGGAGGAAACAAGCCGTGTAAGATGTTTGTGGCTGAAATCATGTTGCCTTAAAGTGTCCCAAGCGAGTCAAGAGCGTAATGCCAAAAGATTTGATGAGAAGTAGAGGAGAGCAAGCAGGGACCAAACAAGAGTAAATCATGGACATTGTCTTAAAACCACCACATATGAATGGAGACCCTTGAGTTCCTTTGTGGTGCTGTAAAGGGGCTACTTCCCCAGCATCTGTCGACTTCGTGTGAGCTATTTCTGTGTTTATCATTATGAAGACAATTGATTGACTTTATATTAGAGCCATTCTCATGGTGCTAGTAAGTCACTTCATTCCACAACAGTTTAACAGAATTGAAAGGAACAACACTGTTGAGGGATTTATCTCTTTAGGTTCAACACTATTAACCCATTAAGTACAAACAGATTTTTGATGAAAATCATTGGAGTTGATGAGAAGGACAAGGAGAGCAAGCAGGGACCAAACAAGAGCATTCTTTGAGGAGTTGTGAATGAAAAAAACAAACAAAAAAAAATTGAAAGCCACTTCTTACTATGTTGAGATTAAAATCTCCAGTTGGAATAGAAAAAAAAAAATCCCCATTTTAACACCTTCACACAAACTGTTTTGACGTCTGGAGTATATCTAGGACAGATGATAGGATTTAGTTAACAATACGGGTCAATTTCTATATCGTAATTTACTTCATTGCATTAGTATTTGTAAGGTATTTCTTGCCTTCTTGATGGGATGTAGTGGATTGTAAATTCAACCAAAAGACCTGGCCAATTTACAGCAGGATCCTGGTAAATTTCCTTTCAGAGCTAAAGCAAAGTCCTGCTTTTAATCAAAACAAGTCTCTGCAGTGATGCTGAATTATATTCAATTAAGATTTGTTCCTAATTGAAAGGAAGTTAATCAAAAAGTTGTCAGATATCTCTCCCAGACTTTTCAAAACACTGTAAAAAAAAACTAAAAAACACTCCTCAACCATGTTATTATTCATAACATAGATCACAATTTTCTGTTTAATCAAACTGGATGCTGATTGTCCTTGACAGTGCAACTTCACAACATCAGGAGTCCACTCACCCCAGCGTCGTCTGCATCAAAACCTGAGCATTTGCATTAAAACAGCAACAGCAGCAGTTGCAGTTCTGTTCTAAAAATCTCTAGGGATTTGTTTGAATGTGCAGCAGACTCCATAAGCCTCAGGTGTTCCTCAGACTTGAAGTTCATCCAGCAATAACGTCTGGCCGGCCCATTCCCTGCTCTTAATTACTCAAAGCCTCAGTACCAGATAATTCCAGATGGTCACTATTGGTCTCTGGCCTGGCCAGTATAATTTGTTTCATGAAACATTCAGATCAAGCAGGCCTATCTGCTCTCAGCTGACCTTGACAAAGACAGAGGTTGTTGTAATTGCCAGGAGGCCAGATTCCTTAAAAAAAGGATTCCTCTCACTGTTAGCGTGCACATGCACATTCACACTCATCTGGGGTGCATTTGCAAAGAAATTTCATTGAAAACATTTCAAAAGGAATTTGAGTTGGCAAAATCCTAAAGAGAGAGAAGGAACAAGTCAAGATGGAAATGACATTTCCTTTCCCAATTCTTGAGCTAAATTTTTCGCAGCAGGGGGAACAGCTTCGACTGGTGCCGCGAGTTCTTGTAAATGGCACTAACATGACAGGGTGCCTTAATATCTCACTGTGCTGCTGCAGATGCTGCTTGTGTGGGTGTTTTTGAAGTAGGCCTGTGTGACTTTTTCCTTCTTGTTGGCCAGGAGCACTAACAAGCAATTAGCCAACAGGAAGAGCGCTATTTCAGTTGGCGAAAGCAAAGCACACAAAGTCTCTGACTGCTGTTTGTATCATCTTGACGGGAGGTTTCGGTTTGGTTTGGTAAGTCATTTGTACCAATAGATGATGACCACGTATAGTTACACATAACCTTCCATATCCCAATGAGAGTTTTGTTTATATACCACAGTTTACACTACAGTATTTGTGATGCAATAAAAGTAGCCAGGCATTAATCAATTCACTTTTAAGTACAAATCAATGAACTGCCAAGTTGATTTCTTTTGAATAGGCAATAACAGTCAAACTGTCTTCCTGGAGGTATTGCTGTCCTAATTACTGGCCTGCCAGAAGCTGATAAACAGAAATGATGGCCAAATGAAGGCACCAAGCACTTGATGTCAATAATGAATCAGATTTCCTTTCACTAGTGTTCTCTCATTCTGCCTGGATACCATTTATTCAATCAGCAAGAACGCTCATGTGCTATTTGGATGGACTACTATGAAGTTGTGATGGAATTCTCATTTCCCAGAGGACAGTAATTCATTTTTCTTCTGATAGATATCCATACTTTCCCTTTGTATGATGCCCCTGCCCCTTTTCTGGAGAAAAAACAACAACAAGAACAACAAAAAAAAAACATTCCATAAAAAATTAGGTCAATGGTGTCATGGCCTGCCAGGTTATATAATGTTGCTGCTGATCAAGAATTGTTAGCTTTATACAGAAAGACAGATAATTTGGATAATTTCAGCTTAATGACAATTCATTAAAAGAAAATGGCCATGCTACGAAACACAAGAGATTGCATAAAATCTTAATTTTGGTGTAGTCCCTCAGTCTGAGCTGGGTAACCTGCAGTTTGAGAGTGAAGTGCTCTTTTGGAAAGATGTGGAAACCTAAGTTCCTTAAGATAAGAGGTACCTGAAGAGTTTTATGTGTAAAGTAAAGTAAACTTCTCTATTCTCACAGTACTTGTATTGCCATGACTTGTATTACCTGGTATTATGTGGATGAACATTAACGTGTCATCTTGGATTTTTTTTTTCTTTAAACAATTAACATTTAATCAACTGAAATGTTAATTTGTGATATGAATCCTTGGCGTGTATATGCAGAATTATGGGAAACATTGAATTAGTTGCATCTGACCATTCAAGCTGAACTTCAGCAACAACACATGATGTATTTTTTTTTTAGTTTGCCATGGTAGCAGAACAGTGACTGGAACCAAAGTTTTCATTTTAGTAAACACTTCATGCTCGCAAACTCATGTTTGATCTTGAACGGTGAAGTTTATAATCACTTGATAGTTCACATGTCATCATCTCATCTCTCCTGCTCTACATCGCTGCTTATTTTTGACCTTTCTGATCTGAGTTAAAAGAGAAACTATTCTGTGTGGTGAATGTAATATAATTGCATATTATCATTTCACCACCCACAGCTGCCATGATTATGCCAGGAACAAGGCAGAACAGGTGCTTGGAGGGATTTTTAAAAGTGAGACTTCCTTCCTGTCTTGTTTGTGGCAGCTAACTAGGAAGCTAGCCATTTGCTAACTTAGCACTTAATGAAAATCACATTTGACAATTTTGATTTTTTGTTTAGAACTGATTCCTTTTTTTAATGATTTGATTACTGGTGACGGGGTGATTACTGCCAGCAAATGTTTTTTGCTTTGTAACCATAATGTATGCTACCAGTCAAAAGTTTTCACACCCCAATTCTTCCATTTTTTTTTTTTTTATTTATTCATTTCAAAAAGTCTAATTAATAGTTCAAAAGGATGTAAAGGTAAATTGTGAACTTCCAGAGGTTAACAAAAAAGGTAGGGTTACCCAAAACTGAAAAAGTAATGTATGTTTCAGTATCATACAAAAAATGCTTTTTTCAGGGAACAAAGCAAAGCAACTTTCAAGTTTCACACATTTATGGAAACTTCTGCAACAGAGTTGGGAAGAACTTGCTGAAGAATATTTGATTTCCATTTCAGAAGGAATCCCACCAGTGTGTTCAGCTTTTATAGCTACCAAGCGTGGCTACTCTGAGTGAAAGTTGGTCTATAAATTGATTCCATGATTTCCTTTTTAAGTTCAGTTGTTTATTTGTTCTATGCTTTCATTTTAAAGCATAATGAGACATTAAACTGCATAATCTTCAAGAAAAAAGAAGTTGATTGACAGCATGCCAGCATGTGAAGTTCAAAGGTCTAGAAAAAGAATGCTCAAACTTGAACTTAATGTAAATGTCAATAAAAGCATTTGCCACTTGTGAAATGCTTGTAATTATATTTCAGAAAACCAGAGTAACATCTGACAAATAGATCTAAAAGCATTGAAGCAGCAAACTTTATGTAAAAATAAATAAATAAATAAACAAATGAATAAATAAAATGCTCGTGTCATCAGCAACTTCAACTTGTTGTGCTTTAATTTAATTCAATTCAATTTATTTATATAGCGCCTATTTACGACAAGTCATCTCTAGGCGCTTTAGAAACCCTAGAGCTTTACAACCAGAGTTAGCTTTGCGAAGGTAGTACAGTACATAAACCTCCTATAGGACCTGGTGTCCACATACGTGGACATCATATTTTTGGCTGTCTGCATTATAATACTAAATTATGTACAGCCTGTTGTACATAAAGTTGAAAGTTAATATGCAACCGTGACTATGAAAACAGTGTGTTGGACGGTGTTCATGTTGGAATGAAAAGTGATTTGTACTTTGTTACCCAAAGGTTACGCCTTTATTATTTTTGAGCAAGAGCCTGCATATTCAAAGATAAAATCTGTTTTATATTGGTTCCTCCAAGTAGTTGAAAAAAATGTAAAATGCAAGCCAAACCAAAGCTCAGGTCTCTGGAGGCGACCTAGCTCTCCGTCAACTGCAGCATGGATAAAACCCTCCAGTAAAAGTTCTACTATCTCAAGTAGCATAGTAGATATGATGAATATTTGCATAGCGCGTTTAAAGGAATGACAACACAGTCCAAAAGTTAGTAATTGGTTGTGACACAGTAAGGTTAAAGCAACACCAGACAGCTGACCAACTGCTAACCAAGCAATATCACAAAATCAGCATTTCTCGTTTTTATTTATCTTTTAGCCACATCTTCCATGTTTTATTAAAAAACGTTTTATCACAATACCCCACATCAGATTTTTCTGTTCTGTCTGCTTTGCTTCAGCAAAAGAAGATGTAATGCCTCAAAAAATAAAATATCAATTGTAATATCCTTTACAGAAACCCATGAAAGGTTTTCTAAAGTTTGCATTGAGCCTGAGGGCTGAACTTGACTATCGACTCGCACTTTGGAAACTTGAAATGCTCACATTTTGTACTTTGAATCACAATAATCACCTCTGCTACAGAATGCATAAGTATAAATAAGTATATGAGAAATTTGCTTCCTGCCTTTTTGTACCTCCAACATAAATCAATACCATCTGGTCGAAAAATGTGTTTTTGTGCTCTTTATCAGGTAGTTTACCTGTAAATAAGTCCCTTCATCTTAAACCACCTGTGAAAGCAGAAAACCAGACATAATCATTAATGTATCCATGCAGTTTAAAATTGTCCAATACAGTCTTGACATTCCCAGTGTTGTAATCAGAGCTGCCTCTGAGACAGATCACCTGACATAAAGCTCAGTACTGTGTATACACTCGACAGATTAACACAGGCTCCGACGCTGGATGTTGTGGATAAAATCAAAAGGTAAACATTCACTCCACAAGACACCAGAGACCAGTGTGAAGACAGCAAATGAAACCCGGGTTGCAGTGTGTCCCTTCTCAGATCAGCACTGACGATCACTGTCCGGCATTCTGGCTTGTTTTATTTCTGTGCATATGCAAGTGAAGACCTAATTCATCCAGTGTTTATTCTAATGCATTTTTTTAACAGTATTTTCCCTTTATGTGGTCAGCTCGTTTGAGTTATCGACTCCCTGAACACGGTGTCTTTTTAAAAGTAAACTTCAGACAAAGCCCAGGTATTGGCAGTAAATACCTCTGTCTGGTTTGATAGCATTTGGTGGATGTCTGTCTTTTTTCTTCTCTAAAAAGGACAACATTCTGGAGACAGTGTTTTTTGGTTTTTTTGTCCTATGGTGCAAAGAGAAATAGGGTCATGAGTCGCTCCCACAGGATTAACATGACTTGGTTGTTTAAGAGATGAAACACATGCTTGCTGAGTGCAGTGCGACTGAATCATCTTAGACCTGGATGTCTCACTTCCCTTCAGGCTCCACTATGAGACGTCAGTGGACACTGTGCTTTATCCAAAGCTTTGCACATAGAAATGGTTTGGCTTGACATTCTCAAAGACGATCCCTGAAGGTCTGTGTAACTCTTTCCAGGTGAATGATTTGACATTTGGATGAAATGCCAGCGAGAAGGAAAGTGGGCACTTTTCAGGTTGTCTGAGCTTGTGTTTTGCTGTGTGTTGTGAAACTTGTAGGGCTTCTTGTCTGCATTCTGCAGCCGACGTGCGTTCAAGTTGGTTACATTTTTCTTTTTCTTTTTTTTTTTTTGGCCTCCCTGGCTTCCTGTTGAGCTGGCTCACCGTTTCACAGCGACAAGCCCCACTGAAATGCTGTTATTTAACTTGACAGGAACAGGACTGCTGACAGAGTCCAGAGACTACGCTGTGTCAGTGGAACACAAACAGACTGTGGGATACATTCACTGTGTGAGGCACCTAATGCTCCTGTGTTCACGCTCTCCGATGGCGCTCTTTGACAGCCCTCTGACAAACAAAGGAGAGCGAGCATGTCCGATCATATGAAACAACTCAAAAGACAGTGAAAGAAGTAAAATAAATAAATAAATGCTACTCTGCGAGAACAAAATGCAAAATAACATTTTTAGTTATCTGGTGTTCAAGCCCCTCTGCTCACTTTATTTGCAACACTTGAAAGATCATTATTTTATCTTTCCAAGACGCGGCATCCAGTTTGTTGGTCTCAATCAAACTGGGAACTAAAGGAAATAACAGTTATTCTGCTGACCACTATGGGGATGCTCCAACTTTGCAGCAGAACTAAGTATATTCAAAAAACAGTTCTACACAGTCAAGTCAACGTTATTTATATAACACATTCACAACAAAAGTGCTTCACAACTAAGAATACAGTGGGACAAAAAGTATTTAGTCAGCCACCAATTGACCTATTGCAAGCCCTGCCCCAAAAATGCAGACTGGCCAATCACAGCACAACACAGAACAGGGCTCCGACCGGAAGTTCAACAACTTCAGGAAACAACCCCATTAACGTCAATGGAAACATTGTGTACTTTGCTCATTTTGAGCTGATTTGGACGTTTTTTTGGGTTTTTTTTTTTATAATGTTGTGCCTAGGGCACTTTCACATTGCCCTGAGAGGTTAGAAGGAGGTGGTGTTGTTTTTTTTTTCCCCTTCCCAAAGCGGAAATCAAACCCCGAAAAGTGCAGACTGTGGATTAAACTGTGGACGGCCACAAAACAGTTAAACAACGCAAAAATCAACAAGCACAGCTTTGTCTCCAAGGTAAGTAAATATGTTAAATAACCGTAGTATTATGATTATACTGCCAGTAGACACCAGCTACTGAACCCAAAATGGAAAAAAAACAAAAACTAGGGAACCTGCTCCATGTTACGTTATAAATGCCCACTACTTTTGCTTCTTAATAATTGTAAAAGTGCATAGACACCTATCCAGCTTTATAGGAACAATGTTGCTCTTTTATTTTCATGGTCGTCTGTCTTGATCACCAGGTGATGTGGTGGTTCTCTTTCTCTCTGTAATCTGTAAGTTTTAGCTTCTATTTTTATCCATATTTTATCATTATTTTGTTACCGAGTGAGCAAGACATCTTGAATATATCCTTCAAATGTGTACTGCAAGACCTTCTGTCTGCTCATAAATGAAATATTGACGTTATTCCTCCAAAAATCGACTAATATTTCTCCTGGGAGCACAGTGAGAGGCAGTGAGATCGCTATGGAAGTCCGTATGGGTAGTCGGACCTAGCAACAGTAACCGAGGGGGGCGGGGCTTACGATAGGTCAATTGGCATTAAACAAATAAAGTGAATTAAATTGAACTGAAAAGCATTCAAGACAGTCACCAGTTTTCCCAGGGCTAAGACGCTACACTTATTTATTTAATGTATTTCTCTAAGCACTGCATGGTATGACGTTTCCATAAAAGGTAAACTTAATGAGGTGTCCACTCCGAGGTGGTCTGGCAACTTTCTTAAGTGCTCTCCATTTGTGAAGAACATTTCTCTGAGCTTTGAAATCCAAATAGTTTGGAAGTGGTTTTAGAACCCAATCCAGATTGGTCTGCAACATCTGCTTCTTGTAATACCGTTGTTTATGTTTTTACCTCTTGGCATTGTGTTAGTACACATGTACAAAACTCCAAAATGCCTGCTTGTGAAGAGGTTTACACACCTGCTGATTATCACTCCATCAAGGGCTGATAAGATGCAACTTAACATCTTAAATCCTGTGTGTATTATAAACAGGTTCTTGACTGTATTGACCGCATAATTGTTTTTTTTTTTTTATTGTATCATTTATTTGACTTGACGTGTTTGTTAAGTAAATAATGGCACGGCAAAGAAATAAAAATTGTTCGCTGTTGTTGCCTAATAAGAACAAGCGTGGTATAAACGTTTGCATATGACTGTAAGAAAAAGAGCTATTTTCATTCATCTCTTTTATTATCACTTTTTCTTCTACCACTTATTGTTCTTGGAAGACCAGTCTGCAATGTCTCAGTTGTTAAAAACAGACACGTCTCATCTCCCAGGTGAGACACGTTATCAACTTAACCCACACGTCAGTCAGCTGTGAGGTAACCGATCACCATTCAATAGTGAAAGGGCAAAATGAGGTCACCAGTCTCGCCACCTTTGACTCTGCCGATGACCTATGGAGCTTGGTCTGGCATGAGTCTGGCGTAGGCACGCCAGATCAATCAATAGCAGCAGCAGCATGTAATAAAACACAGGGGTCCCCGGGGAGGGCTTCAAACAAGCCATCAATGTCCTTACCGGCCACGCCGCCTGTCCATCAACCACTGCAGCTCACAGAGCCACATGGATCTGCACAAGCTCATTCTTTTTAGGATGAAAAGGGTTGTCTTTTTTTGTTTTGGGTTCATAAATTCTTATCAAATATCTGTAATTTTGTTATGCAGAGATATAACTTTACACAAAAACATGAAATTAGTCATAATTTCTGCCCTTTTCTGTCCATTTAAAATCCACAGTGTGGGTGTAGCTTCAAATGTTAATGTCAAAAAATATGAAACTGGTTATTGTAAGTAACTGTCTACCAATCATTTATATTTTCCTCCACTGCCCTGTTGAACTCAAATCTCAATTTCAGACTATAAACACTTCCAACGACCTGGACAAAGACAGTTCAGGGCCACTAAAATGTTTCCTGAGAGGCAGAAAGGCTGCTGGAAGTACAAAGATAAGAGACTTGATTACCTCAGACCTTCTCTTTATATGGAGTTCAGCAGTAAGATGTCACATTATCCTTTTAAATTCAAAAAATGGTGGACATAAAGCGGAAATGACATGATTTTGTAGTGTGCAGTTGACAGATGCTTGTGCATAAAGGGATGTTCTAAGCAGCTGATGTTGTGCGCTTGGATTTCAGTAGAAAATCACATCTGTGCGTTCTACTCCTATCAGATTACTGTTACTTGGCAGATTTACTTTCACCCAGCCAGCCTTTCTCTGATCGCACTTCTCTTTTTTCTTCTGTCCTCTCCATCAAACCTGGGCTCCAGCCTTCCACCTCATCCTTCTCCTTCCCTTGTTCTCTCCCACCACCTCTTCCTTCATCTGCTCTTCATCTTTGTCTCATGGAGGTCTCCAGTGGGAGCAGCGATGTGACAGGCGTCTGCGTCCTCCTGCCGTCTGCCTTTCTAATGAGCCCGAAACACGGGGGGGTCAGCTTATTATGGAGATGAGAAGATCCTGGCAGGGCAAAAGGTGACAGACCTTGCTAATAGGGCCCTCACCGTTCCTCCTCCCCAATGTCCCATCTCTCTTCTCGTCTTTTGTCTCCTCATCTTCGTTTCCTAGTCCTTCCTCTAAGAGTTAACGTTAGGACTGGTATGCCTTCTGCTTGCGCTCATCTTCTTTCCTCTTCTCTTCATCTTTTCATCCCGGACGTCGTTTGAAGTTCCTCTGCCTCATCAGTTGGTCGTCTGTTTGTCTGCTCACCTTCACGCGGGCGTCTTTGTCAGCGCGCCATGTGCCGGAGCTTTCAACTGCTCCCTCCAGCAGAGAAGTTTGAGGATGCATGTGTGTGCTTTGCTTTTCTCTTTGGAACAATATGCAGACATCGTTTTGTATTCCTTGCGGTTGGGGCTTCGTGCACCAGTTTGGCTTTGAAATGCAGCCTTGAACTCCAAAGCAGTGATAAAAGCAGCTTTTCATTTGTTATTGGAAGCAGGAAGCGGCAAACACACACACATGAAGAGATAAAACCTCTCTTTTTTTGAAGTTGTGAAGTACCAGTTCCCTCCTCCATTTTTTTTAGGTTTATTTGTTTGTTTTAAAGCAGATGTGTCAAACTCATTTCCACTGAGGAACACATCAGCACTATGGTGGCCCACAAATGGAGCCAGTTGTTACTGGTGGACCATAAAAATGTATTGAATCCTTAACACGCACGTGTCAAACTCAACACGCATGGGCCAAATCCGGCCTGCCAGCTCAACTTATCTGGACTGAGAGAGCGGGCAAAAACATCCATCCATCCATCCATCCATCCATAATCTATGTCCTGTGCAGGGTCACGGGGGTCTGCTGGAGCCTATCCCAGCTCACATTGGGCGAAAGGCAGGGGTACACCCTGGACAGGTCGCCAGTCCATCGCAGGGGCGGGCAAAAACAAACAGACATATATATTTCCGATTCAATTTGAATATCCGTTTGATTCGGTAGTAACATCAAAAGGTGGAATACCTGAGCTGGTTTATTTCAAAAAGACATGGTTTAGCAAATGATTTTACAACAAAACCTCTTGTTTACACTTGTGATTTTTGCAAAATTGACTTTAAAAAAAAAAAAATTGTATAAATGTTGTAATTTTTTTTAAATTAGAGATTTTATAACAAAACTTCCATTTTTATCAAAAAAAGATGTGATATTTTGAAATTCGCCATTTTACAACAAAATGTGCTATTTTTACAAATAAAAGTAAATTTTTGGAAATTTGTGATTACAAAAGAAAGTTTTGTTAATTTAGCACAAAAGCATAAATTTTATGATAAAAGTGGTAAATTTTGTGAAAATTACTAGAGGGAAATCTAACAAAATAGCCAGCTGAGAAAATAAAGAATAACTTCCAACCATAACCGTGGTGGTGACGTGGCCTGGGATGAAATATTTTGACACCTCTTCTTTAGCAAATTGTTAAATAACAGTTTGAATTATTTTTTCAAGTAACAAACATTGTCACGGTTCATACACAGACATTTTTGGGATATTTTGTCATGAAATCCCTTATTTTGGAAAAATAGTGAAACCTAACTCAATACTAAAACTTTTTATTGTAGAAATATTGACTTTCACAAAACTGAAACTTGTGTATTTAAAATCAAGAGTTTGACGTGTTTTAATCGTACTATGTTGTCTAGTTCTTTAGTTCTTATCAGAATAAACGATGGGTAAACAGAGACCTGATACTGTTAAATATTGAGTTATCCTTGCTGAATGCTCAGCCGTGTGTTAAATAGTCCTGGTTCAGCAGGATCACCTTCATCACACCATCACCCCTCATTTAAAAAAAAAAAAAAAACGTTCTTCAACATTTGATCTTCTGTTTTACTGTCTGCCAGTCAAAAGCTCGAATGGGGCTGTTGGGTTGCTAGGTCAAATATAGTGACAAAGCTGGAAGTCATTCATTGGTCAGAGCAGGTGAAGATGATTGGGATGATTCAAGGTAACTGTTGCTAGGCGAACCTTTGAGCTTTGGGGAGCTTTGGCAGGTGTGCATCACAAGGTTTAATTTCCCCAGAAATAATTTGCTAATTCAGTGTAAAATACTGTGCTTACGCAGGCTTTCTTTTCCACAAGAAACTTATCGGCACTTTGAAAATAACTCTAATAATTAGCAGAGACAAAGGGGGGATGTTAGCGCTCTTTGGGCATTCGAGTGTCTAATCAAATCACACACACTATGGGAAGTTCAAATATTTGAGGTGATTTATTGAAATTTTATGACTAAAATGCTCCAGGCTCCTGTAATTATCTGATTGCCGGAGCCTGAGGTTTCTGCCTCTGAGGGATATTTAGTGTCATAGCTGAACTCACAGCGAGAGGTGGTCCTGATGATTAGCTCCTGTTAGCGTCAGGTCTCATCCACTTCTCCGTGTTATCCCTTAGCATTAGTCTAATGGTCCAGGAAGCGCAGATAATGACTCTCAGCACAGATTAGCATCTGCCACTGCCTCTGCTGCAGATACACACACATACACACAAATAACTAAATATATATATAGATAGATAGATAGATTTATAGATAGATAGAT
>JBAMYA010000016.1:8671975-8695241 GCA_037176975.1 Arrhamphus sclerolepis
AATTAAAAAACATGAAATGTCATACATTCTGGATTCATTACAAATCAACTGAAATATTGCAAGCCTTTTATTGTTTATAAAACAAAAACAGCTTTGTAAATGCACCTTTAGAGGTAGAAGCAAAATTGTCCCCTAAATTTGAGGTTTTCCTGAACCTGCGTCAACTAAACCCGAGCTGCAGGTTAAACAAGTTATGAACTACTTAAGACTGGGTTCACACTGTACAATTTTTGCAGCCTCATAAGGTTAATGTGTAACACTATACAATAAGGGACACAAAATGATTACCATATAATTATTGGGGTACAAATGAAGAACTCACCACTACTTAATTTCATGTTAGTTATCCTTTACATTTTGATGACTTGACCATTAGCTAAGCATTACTTTCCTTAATGCCGGGTTCACACTGTACAATTTTTACAGTGTTATAAGACGGTTCTATCTTTCATCTTTGTAAAGTGTTACGCACTGACAGGCCGTCAAACTCCGAGACAGTTCCTCCAAATTTCTGACACTGCTTGATATCTGTCATCTTCGTCCCAAGACAGTTCTATCTGGCATCTTTACTCCTGTCTCACTGTGAGACAGACCACCATTTTTGAGCTACGACGGATGATTTTTCCCACGATCGAGCATCTTTCATATGAGACGGCCGAAATTGTTCATTGTGAATCTGACCATAGTCAATTAAGGGATGCACTTCAATTCATAGCAAATATATCTAGACGCCATCTAAGAAGGGTCAAAACCATGATAATTACAGCAAAAAATGGACATCCCACTTTTACTACCAGTCTTTCTTGTTAGAAGCCCATGAAGACAAAAAAAATAAAATAAATAAAAAAACTGATAAATACCCAGGGCAGAACGGTGGCTTGGTGGTCAGCACTGTTGCCTCACAGCATGAAGGTTACTGGTACGAGCCTCCACAGGGGCCTTTCTGTGTGGAGTTTGCATGTTCTCCCCGTGCCTTCGTGGGTTCTCACCGGGAACTCCGGCTTCCTCCCGCAGTCCAAAGACATGCATATAAGGTTAATTGATATTCCTAAAAATTGTCCCTTGGTGTGAGTGTGAATGGTTGTATGTCTCCATGTGGCCCTGCGATGGACTGGCGACCTGTCCAGGGTGTACCGCTGCTTTTCGCCCAAAGTGAACTAGGATAGGCTCTAGCAGACCCCTGTGACCCTGCACAGGACATAGCAGGTATAGATAATGGATGGATGGATAGATGGATGATAAATTACCATGCAGCTACCAAGGACAATTTGGCAAAATGTCGCAAAAATAATAAAAATTATGATAATCATAATAACGGTTGCATGATCATTCTTGTGAACATCATGAAGTCATTCATTTACTTTTGGAAGTAGACTGCATTTCAATTGCAATCCAAAAGGACATAGCACAAAGTTAAAATGAAATCTAAAACTATAATTCTACAAGATAGGAATTTCTAAAATCAGTCATTGTCTCACTCAGCAACATTCATTTTAAAGCCAGTAGGAAGAAGGAAAACATCTGTAAAACAGGTTGGAGACAAGCACTACCCCCTTCACTACAATGTGGGAACTGGCTCCCAGCATCAATACAAGCTGGACCATTATGGATAGACTATTGCTGTTGGAATGCTGTGCCATGACAGATGTACTTACAGCTGTCCACTTGTGATCAGAGAACTCAGGGGGGATGTTAATAAAAGGTCTAAAGAGGCCCTTAAGAAAGCACAAACTGGACCCAAAAGAACTGTTTCCATTGGCATAAAAAGGAAAATTGCATCCAAGAGTTATTAGTTATTAAACAATAAATTATCATCTTTCAGATGGACAAATAAAGAGAAACTGAACTTAGCAGCAGCAGACTCTCAAGAGATCATACAACACAGATAAGTTATTAGTAAAATAAATATGCAGAAAATATAACCCCAAGAAATATACATTTGAACATTCACTCCTCGGAACACTTACTTACACTGGTAAAACTGAACTCACATGTTTGTCCATATTCATTTATCCTTGAAGCACCAAGCCATACATACTTGATGTTGACACTACCAAGACAGAAAGCATCTTTTGCTTGGAGCTTACATGTTCTGCACTAGTAACAGGTATCTAAAACACATTGAAGTGCTGCTGATTTCCTCTGGGCTAAATGTGAATTACAGGACTTTGAAAACAGATGTAAGAGACAGTACAGAAACGACACCAAGGATCATCCGATTTAGCTTTTCCTTCTTGGAACCGGTGTAGTCTTTGTTTGTAACAGTTGCTGAGCAATGAAGCATGAAACCCAGATATGAGGCGCTGGCTGCTCGTTCTTTGGCGTCCACAGCCAAGAAAGCTGCATCCGTCATGCAAAGATCATCCCCACTCTCTCTTTGAAGTAATAACTTGGATCTGCTGCCTCAACACGGCCTCATCCACACAATTTTCCCCACAGAAAGATGGAAGTATGAAAAGGTTCTGCTCCCGTGGAGCCACTTATTGAAAGAATGCATCAAACTCCCTATCCATGAGGGATGTAAAATGTTATGAGACCAGGTGTAACATGGCCAAGTCAATCAATTTCCAATTAAGCCATGCTCCTCTGTCATTCATAATTCTTTTTAGCAAGTGGCTTTTCAATCTGCTTAACCTATGCTACCTCAATGTAAAATGTCGGCAGCTGCAGGAGGAATTAATCAAAAGAGGCAGTGTGTCACATGGATAATGCTAATTTTCCCAGTGAAAAATACAGTTCATTTATTTTAATTTCATTTTTGTGTTTAAATGTGCGTGGCAGCTCCACTGATGTCCAACCTACACCTCCAAGGATTTACAGACCCTTTGACTTACCAAGGTTAATAACTCATGGCTTAGTCTTTTACACAAAACTCAGCCACTTCTCAGTGGTGTAATACGCTGCATTTTCCAGGAAAGTTTTGTGGTTTTATCTCTGAGTTTATTTCTTTTTGCAGCCCCAGTTCCAACAAAGTGCTCATCTTTTTTTCTTTTAATAACAGTTCACAAATGGCTTGGAACTGAGGAGACCAGTTGTTGCAGAGACGAGTGTTGGCCTATTCTTATCTGGTATAGGATTTGGGCTGCTCCACACTCCTGGGTCTTTGTTGTGTTTTACATTTCATGATGCACCAAATCAGTTGGTTAAAGGTCAGAATTCCAGGCAGACCAGTTCAAAGCTTGGATTGGTCTGCCTGCTGGTTGTTGTCACCAGCAACCACAGCTTCAATCCAATATGGTTTAACTGAAGGAGTAAGGAAGAAGCATGGTCAACACATTCTCACTCCCTTACCATCAATTTATTGACGCTTGGGCAACACCCCCGTGCGTCACAGTTTGACGCGAAGGGTACCCCTTTTTCGTCATTAATTGACGCAGGGGTTGTGGGTGAGTTTTGGGGGTTGATGGTGGGGGTGGCTGGGTGATAGGGGGGTGGGGGGTGGGGTGGGGGGCATGACGAGTTGGGAATGAGACTGCGTTCTTAAAACATTTATCTGTGTATCCTACCTGATCACTGCTAATAGAAATGAGACTAGGGACTTACTAAAGGACAAAGCATCCAAAATCTTACCTTTGGTCAGATCATGTATTCCCAATCTAACCTGGGAGAAGTTGCCAGAGCCAATCTCCCCCCTCAGCTCGTAAAGCCCCACGCGGCGTCCAAACAGAAGATCATTCATCACCCTATCCGAATGGGTCAGATCATACAAGGCCTTCCCCAAGGTTGTGTGCTGCATTTCCTCCTCATCTTCTGTCATCTTCTCATTTATTTCCATCTGTCTGTTCTCCTCTTGGGGTGTCAGGGTGATGACTCTTTCATGGTGGGGATTTGTCTTTAGGTCAGCCCCTGAGATGGAGAAAGGTGCCAAGTTAGAGTTACGCTACGGAATTATTACTGCCTACGTTATGTTGGGTCTCATCAAGGTGCACTCATGTAATAAAATCCTATAATTTAAGTGGTGTGTCCGTACTCACAGGTTTTTCCTGTTATGTTCTTGTTGCTCCTCTGTCTGTTGATGGTATAATTTTTGTTGTTCAAATACATGATTCCTGTCTTTCCGTTTTCTTGCAGATATTGGTAAATAAAAGGGTGACAAAATGCCAAGAAAGCTAGTTTCCACGGAATAAAATCTCAAGGAAAAAATGTAAGAAAACATGTAGACAGCATGACATAAATTCCAGTCTCTCTGCGTGTATATGGAGAAAATCCTCAAAGTATTTTTTTTTTTTTTTTGTATAAGTAATCAACTGCGTGTCCAGATGCTGTTGTTGTACAGCTGCTCCTTTTCACCAACTCTCGTCCTCTGCAGCAGAGTCGTCTCATCAATCATAATCCACAACTACTACATAAGGCCCTATAATCCCTGAGTGTTGGACTCCTCCCATGCAGACAGACAATAGACAGGCTTTAGAGGCTCCTTTAACCCCCAGACATGAACATACCACCTGATGCAGGTCCTTGAGCAGGACATTCGCGGAATGACCTATACTGCGTCTTGCATGTTAAAATGATTATTGTTTGAGATCAAGGTTAACTAACTCCATCGAGCATAATTTTCAGATTTTTCCTGTACTTGAAAACTTCAATTAACACAAACAATTGCATATTCAGAATTTACACATGATTTGATTAATTCTCACATATTGCCAGATTGAAAATGTTGCAACAATCTCTACTTTGTTAGAAATTCAAATTTGTTTTTTTCCCTACTTGAACTCAGCCAAGAACTAAAGAATGTGAGGTGGCACGTTTGTCAGCCCCCTCATGCTTGAAAAAGTGCCACCTTGTGACTGTATGACACAGCAGCATAGTGACCCAGACATGGACCATGATGCCAGACAGTCCGCACTGATGCATGCTCGCCGTCAGTCTCGCCAACCTCTGCAAACCTCAGGCTAGACGCAAGGATTGTTTAGAGGCGTCGTGTATAAGCTGATTGCTCATGTCACAATGACTCATCATAATCCAACTCTCAATCAACATCTCAGCTCGTGTAGCACTGAAATAAAGGCTTGAATAAAGAATAACTGGATAAGTGGGGAAGGACAACTGTTTATGTGTTTGGGCCAGGCTTTTCTTTGGCCTGTTCTAAACAGCTGATTACAATATGTAGTTTGAAGATCAACATTTGGCTAATCTTGAAGCCACGACAGTAGCTTGCAGATAATCTCTAAAAAAAAAAAAAAAAAAAAAAAAAAAATCTATGGACAGGAAGCAGCTCCACTTTGATTAAAGAAAAGAAAGAAAATATGGTTTGGATTCAAGTCCATCCCAGAATTAGAGGCTATCTTTATATATTCCCATGAATTTTAAAAAGTGGATGTAACTAACTACACAGAACTGAGGAAAGATTCTGATCCAGAAAAAAGCAGAAGGAAAAGCAGTCTCACCACAACTTCAAAAGCTTTATGAAATGTCATACCACACTGTGCAAAACTTGGTTCTAGCAGGGTATAACCTAAAAACTGAGCTGAGTCCAAGAAAAAACAGTATTTAACAAGAAGTGATTTTAATTTCGACCAAGATTGAGAATGAAGTGCAAAGATATACATGATTAAATCAAGCAATTACTGAGGGTGAATGTGGGTTTCGCTGGGTTAACGGTAGATTTCAGTGACATTTGCTGTCACTTATAAAAGGAATCAACATTTAAAACCGTCATAGGACGTGTGGGCGTCACCTTAATCAAGGAGTCTGATGATTCTCTTAGCGTTAATCCGTTGATCCCAGGGAAAATGAGGCGATCACATCAGCACATCAAAGTAAGACATTTGTTAAGACATGAATACTAATTCTGTAAAATGTCAAGATTATAATAAAGCTGCATTTATTTCCTTCTGTTGGGGAAAAAAAATCATCAGGCCAGAATGTTTAAAGGGAGAATGTATTCAAAGGAAATCGTCTCTACAGATAATAATATAAAAGACAAGATTGAGCCTGATCATTTTTACCAGTTAGTTGTGCTCTCAGTAAAGTTTCCATGTGGCCTCAGATGTCATACACATAGAACTAAAACTGGTGTATAAACTGCATTATTTTACTCTAGCCCCTGAAAATTCATCTTTTTGTCAAGAGAAAGAGAGGCAGAGGAGCACAGATTTGAAGCTCAGCTCTGAGGGCTTCTGGCCATTTGGCTTCACGTTGAATAAACACAAAGGTGCTGGAGTTTTCTGAAGGGGAGGCTAAGGGGTCCCCCCCATGCTGATCCTGTTTATGTGTTTGGGCCAGGTTTTGTTTTAAGTCAGAGGCGTTAAACACCTTCCCCCTGAGATAAAAGATGATTAATGCCTTTGAATGAGCGACACTTTAATGGCTCAAGGCTACTTAAGCTCTTCATTAGTGTGAGCTCAGGTCCGGTCAACACACTTGAGCCACTGGGTCCCTTCTGTAGCAGAAACAGAGACGCTGCAGTTTTCTTTGAAGTGGCCCCTGTCTGTAGGGCATTTAACATGGAAATTTGATTAGCTCTCACTTTCTTTTTGATCCCACACCAATCTGAGACCTTGTCTTTTTTTTTTTTTGGTGATATTTGGGGCAGAAGCTCGATCCTGTATAAATATCTGAGGCACCAGTGAGCAGAGGGGTATTCAGGATCTGGCAGCTGAGGAGCAGATTCATGAAAGTCATGGATATACCCCATCATCTCCTTGTCTTCATGTGTACTCTTCACCTGGCCTGTAAGTACTGATCGCTTATTCTGCTTCTGTAGCTGCTGGAGTTTCACCAGCCTGCGGATATTCTGACATAAAGTGGTGTATGCGAGAGGTAAAAACTCTTGATCCTAAGATGACAGATGAACTCACATGGCAAAGCTAACTTCCTCTTCAGCCAAAACATTAAACACTTTCTTGCAACCTCAGGTGGAATATTTCCAAAAGAGCATCACCATTTATGACACAAAGTAGTCAACTGTGATGTTACATGGGAAATGACTGGACCTGTCTGGGTTGGCATGCTTCTTAATGAATGCTTTTCATTCACAAATGAACTGGAAGTGATTGATGGTGCAGCTACATCATTGTTTTGTATTTTCCAGTGAGCGGAGTGTTGAACAAATACAATGACCACAGAAATCTGTTCGCACAGCGACTGTGCTGCAAGAGACAGAGCCACTTTGTGTACATTGGACAAGGTAGGACAAAGAATTCTTCCTGTTATTTATGACAGCTAGTCTGTCTCTATGCTCTGTGCTGCAACTAAAGTGAAACTAACTCTCACATGTAAAAATCAACACGTTCACAATTCATAAATTTAAAACTATGATTGCTAGTGTATTTGAATTGTCACACAGTGATGTTGGCAGTTAGCGCTGTCACCTCACAACGAGAAATTGTGATACAAATCTCATTTTGGGGTGTATGTTCTCCCCGTGTGTGTATGAGTTTTCTCCAGGAACTCATGCTTCATCACAAAGTTCATATTATCAATGTTAGGTTGGTTTCTGATTTGGGATAGTTGCTTGTCCGTGTGGCCCTGTGATAGGCTGGTGACCTGTCTAAAGCAATGACAGCTGGGGCAGGCTCCAGCATCCACCTTTGTCCCTGAACAGGGTGAAGCAGTCAAAGAAAAGAGATGGATAGAGGTTTTTTCTTCCTTCTTGACCTCCTCAGATGTTTCTGGGAGTCCAATCAGCATAGATGTGGGACTCTGCAGGCCACACTGTGGAGTGACAGCGAGACCGTCACATGAAGCAGGCCAGCAGGAATACTCACAACATTCCTCAATGCTGGAATTTCTCAGGAGCAAAAAAGTAAGTAGAAAACCAGCAGTAGTTCCCTAGACTGCCACAAGGGTGCGCTGCAACTTAGTGATTACATCTCCAACCTTCTCTTTTCACTTAGTATCACTATATTTTCATTCATGAATTCAATTTAGCGCAATAAATGGTGCTAATAAGCCTTAGAGTTCACCACACATCTTAAACGCCCAAGAAATAAGTTTTAAAATGTGTTTTAACTAAAATAAATAAATAAATAATTTCCCTCTTCTTACAAAAGAAAAGGACTCATGGACCTGCTGCCTCTGAGATCTCGGGGCCGCTGAACCAGCTGCCTTCCTGCGGGACGAACCAGGTGTGTGAGCCCACTGGGCTGCGCGTGGACCGGGTTCTTCTGTCCGAGGGGCCCCGGGAGGTGGAGGTCATCCAGGACTGCCACTGTGAGATAAAGCTGAGCCAGTGCATGCGCGTGCCCACGCTGAAGACTTACAACTCCGAAACACCCTATGAGACAGTGATAGATGTGGGGGGTTGCTCCCGGTCCAAAGGTTCCCCAGGTGTGTGTACCTGTGTATGTGTACTTGTGTCTAGACTGACCTGCCTGCAAGTATTATAGCATATCAATCAATGCAAAGGCACCTGTTGAAAACAAACCTGATTAAAACAGCACAAGGCTTAACTTGATCTGTTTTGAATGCACTGAATCATGTATCTATTGACTTTTATTTTAACCAAGAAGAAAACTTGTGTGATTCCAAATCTCTTTCTTCTAGAGTGCCCTGGCCAAGGCATGCAGCAGTTGCAGATGGGATTGTTGGATCACAAATTAAAATTGAGTTGCTATTTTTTCCTGCAGAGGGATTCTCCTGCGTCCCTACCAAGTTTGACTCAGCCTTTGTGGAAACCCCCAATAAAGTGGATCTGATCCAGACTGTGGTGGCCTGTGAGCTCAAGGAAAGCTGTTATAGGGTAACAAATGTGGAGTATTATTATGAAGTAGTCCAACATGCAGATGGATTCAAAGAGGAAAAGCTCAAAGTAAGTGTGATCAAGAAAACCAAACCAAAGAAATCCAAAATAAAGTCCTTCCAAACATTTCTCTTAAATGCTCATTCTTCTGTGTTAGGCCCTTCTTTCATCTGCACTTAACACTGGAGAGTGAAGCCACTTTCACGCTCTTTTGTAATCGAGAGTAGAGGAAACGGGGCTTTGGCTGGGTGTCAGACCATAATGAAGAGCTTTTATTCATCATATACGCATGTAGAATTTGGCACTTAATCAGACTTTTCCACTGTCTGGCAATGCACATCCTGGGTGTGAAGAACGTCAGGATGTGCTGCCTTTTTTTATGATGCCCATGCACAGGCTGGAAAGTTATATTCCTGAAGATTTTTTTTTTTGAGTGAATCACCATTTACATTTATCAGGCATAAAAAAATGAGTCTGTGGATGTCAAAACTTCTCAAACTAATGGTGCACAAAGTGATTTTTTTAACAACTGTATTTATTTTAAATTCTAGGAATGTTTTGTTTGCATTCCATATTCACAGATACATTTTTCTTGTTGCAGAAAGAGAACAAACCCTGCTTTCTGATACCACAAATGGAAGCCGTGATTTATATTATCATTATGAGACTTGGTCAAAAAGATAAATTGAAACATAACCAGTTGAATTGTGGTGATTCATTTGAAGTTATTTTGTACCAAAAGAAAGAGTGAGCAGACACAAACACAAATGGCCCTTGCAGGTGTGGAACGTGCTAAATGGCAGCTGGCCTCAGACTCGGTCAATATTTGTGCCCAGCTGTGAGCTGATTTCCCTCTCTCTGTGTTGCTAATTTTCTACAGGAAATAGATGTGGGCAGATGTTTGGGAGGTTGCACAACAGGAAACCGATGTCTTCTCAGGTAAGTACGACAGCAGCTGCTGCACACAACCTCATGCACACCTCCTCTGCCTTCACTCGTAGCAATTGCCTGTGAGCTCTGACACCTTCTGCTCTCAGCAGGCTGTCCTGATTTGAATGGTTCACCAAATGTCATTTTTTATGCCTTCAGTCTTATTTTAAAACTGGACTAGAGACAATGGTTTATCTCTTTATCTCAAATGTAAAATATGTTAAAGTTTTTTTTGTATTGGAATTAATGTTCAAAGGGAAAAGAAAATTATAGAGAAAACTTTATTTATGTGTATTGCTATACTGTATTTAACTGTATTTATTAATGCATGCCCAAAATTTTATTTTACCGATTTAATAAACTTTCATAAACTCTTTCATAATGCATTGAATATATGTAAGAGATTTAGAAGTTATCCTCACTTAAATTTAATAATTTAGAGTAAACACTGTACTATCAGCAGACAGGCAGTATTGAAGAAAAAGTGAAATCTTTGCAACACATGACAATGAAGATATGCTACATGAACTGTTTAAATGTTCATTTTAATTTTTCAAATAAATGTTCTTTTTTTTTTAGACACATGTGACTTATATTGCTGTCTCTTGAGATTACAAAGTGATTTCAGTCCTGTTTTTTTCTGCAGGAATCCAGCTGATCCAGACAACTGCCACTTATGGTCTGAAAGACAGTCCAGCTCCTGTGTCCCCCAAAGCTATGAGAGGCACAGCTTCCTCAGTCAGCATATGCAGATTCAAACAGTCCTCTCCATCACCTCCTGCGTTTGCCAAAACTGAACACAGCGCCCTCTATTGGAATAAAGGAAACTGCCAATGCCTCCAGTGAATTTCAAAGACTGGCACTCATGTTGACTACTACTTTCACCAAATAACATGACAAGAATTTACTACCTTAAAGTATTATTGTATTATATGTAATATATGTAGAAATGATAATTTTGTTAATAAATTTAATGCAGCAATCTTCTTCGTTTATTGTGTCATTGAATAAAGTTTGCATGCAGAGCGGATGGGAGATGAAGGATTAAGGATAGGTTTTTGCTTTTCCTATACATTTAATCATTTATTTATTTATTTATTTATTTTTAAAAGTTGTTTTGTTTTGAATGCATCATTTAACTGACATATCAGTAAAAAAAAAAAAAAGTTAGTTGTGTCTTTATTTACGCCGAGGGATTTCTCGTTGTAAAAAGGCGCTTTATAAATAAACTGAATTGAGCTGATTTTTTATTTTTTATTTTTTTCTGATAACTTCAGACCTAAATCTTGGGAGTAAATGAAGCCGAACCAAAAACCCATCAGCTTCCAATGGGTAAATTTACAGACTGGGGAGGAGGAGACGAAAATTACTGTTTCTTTGAAGAAAAAAAGAAAGAAAAAAGAAAAAAAAGAAGAAAAAAAGAAACACGTGCGAGCTTTTAATGGCTCCTTATTTTGAGATGGACGTGTGAAACAACACTTTTCTGTCAGTTTTCTGTCTCATCTAGAGGGAATGGTTTTATGGTTTTCCTGTAAGGTGTCACGAAGAAAAAAAAACAACAACTTTGATCTTTTAAACGTTCAGTACAGTGAGGGAGGTGATTTTTTTTCACACTCCGTGCGTCCTTTGATGGTGCGTAATTGTGCGTAAAGATCAGAAGAAGCAAATGGTAAATAGCGTCTTTGAAAACATTCAATTTGGCTTTAAAAAAAATGAAAATGGACAATTCTAAAAGCATAACCTTCATGTAAGTCCAGCATTTAGAGAAAGTACGAGAGAATCCTGAAAACTATCCCTGCATGTATCCAGAGAGTAAATATTATTACTTCTTTCTAGTTTATCTTTATTTATAAGTAGCTATGACATAATTTACCCAAGTTTATATCTGTAAAAAACCAGTCAAGCTGGGATTTCGAGGCTCTTTACACAAATAAAGCTACACACTTGGTGATTATTCAGCTGCAGCTGGATTAGCAGTTATGGAAATGTCAGGAAGTGCAGCCAGCGACACTCGTGACTTTATCCCTGTAATTGGTTTCCACCTAAAACAATGTGCCTATTATTCTAGACTAATGGATTCATTTAGGCCCAGTCGACCTCCCACCGCTAGAGTCAGTCCTAAAGGATCAGTTGCAGGTTTAATCTTTCTATTCTTCTGTTGTTGTTTTTAATTATTTAGGCTGTTTGTCACGTTTTCATAAATCAGATGGAAAACTATATTAATAAAGAAACTCACTGATCGATAAAAGCCCCGCTTTCCAAAAGCAGATAGTTTATTTGAGCGTTTATTGCCAGACAGGGAGACAATGGCCTTGAATAAAATCTCCACTCAGGCTCACACCTTCTTAACACCGCCATTAGTCTCCCTTTACATTCGCTGATTGCTGATTTACATTTGCAGCCAAATAGCATCTTTACTGCTGTTTACAGATGATTTGGGGGGCACTGAAGAGGGAACAGGGGGATTTGATATAAAAGTGGAGCCTTTCGGGGCTCCTCGGTCACTCGGCTGCGATCCAGGACACCGACGCGACAGGAATCTAGTCAAACTTCAGAGATGTTGATGTTTTTGATCAGCTTCGCCACGTTGTTGGGCACCGCCGCTGCGCGGCCTCCGCTCAGCGAGAATCAGTTCACCACCGAGAATGAGTCAGAGGAAGTCCGCTCAACGGCCATCAAGAGGCTTTTGGAGGTTTTTGGGATGGAGGATCCCCCCGCCATCCATGCGCACAAGCAGCCACCCCAGTACATGCTTGATCTGTACAACACCGTTGCTGATGTGGACGGCGTGACCAAGGATCCATACCTCCTGGAGGGGAATACCGTGCGCAGTTTCTTTGACAAACGTAAGATCTGGTTTGCGTCTGGGCGGATGAATCGTACTCTGTAGTTGTTGTTGTGGTCTCTAATGACATTTTCCATTGCAGTGCACAGTGAACAGGTGGAGTTCAGATTCAATTTGTCAACAGTTGCAAGAACTGAGAAAATTCTCACTGCAGAGCTCCATCTTTTCAAGCTGCGACCCCAGTCAACGCTGGCTTTCAACAGGCATCACTTCTGCCAGGTAAGTAGGACAAAGGTGGTCAATAATCACATTTTTGATGTTTCAATGTTGAAACAAGATGCACTCTTTGTAACTTTGCAACACTGGCTATATTTATTTTTGTCCTCCAGGTCAGTGTTTATCAGCTGCTGGACAGCATCAAAGGGAACAGCACACAGGAGAGGAAGCTGCTTTCTTCTAGACTCATCCCAGTCCACTCCACAGGTTGGGAAGTGTTCACAATCACTCAAGCTGTAAGTATGCCCCTCTCTTTTAAAAGCCTACATAAACTTTTCAGTAGAAGTCAGAAACCGTGAAAACTGACAAACTGATTCCCTGAAGGTCCGCTCCTGGATGGTGGATGAAGGGAACAACTTGAGGCTCCAAGTGGTGGTTCGAACTCTGGGAGGGAGTCAGATGGATCTGAAACTGATCCGCTTTGCTTCTGGGCGCCACCACCACCAGAGCAAGCAGCCCATGCTGGTTCTTTTCACTGATGATGGCCGTCATCCCACTACACTTGAGAGCACAGGTTAGATCCCTAACATTTTTAATCTCATTTGGTAGACCAAGTGCATAATCTAATGAAGACACAGTAATGCCTGTTTGCACAATTGGAAGTTGCAAAACTAAGTGAGTACCAGCTTCATAATGTTTATATTTTTGTAAGTTTGTTGTGCCTGATTCAGCTGGAAGATGCATGGGAAGCTGTACCTTACTGATTTTCTAAGAGTAGGCTTTTTCTGATGTACGTGCTGACAAACAGAGATGCTGAATTAAAAGAAAGGAATTAAATGTTGCCCCACTGTCTCATAGCATTCAGCTAATAGACTGTTTGCAGGTTAAAACAAAACATCCCATATATCATCAGAAATATTTAAAAGTGTTAAAAACTGGGCTCATGAATGGATAAATGTTCCAAACACTTCGATCACTAGTTAACTTCAAACTCTTGACCTGCTTTTCTTGTTTTCATTGACCACAATGCAACACTTAAAAAAAGCTCTCCTTTCTTCCCCCAGATCCACTCGAGGCCCATGCCACCTCCATCCTCCCTCAGGCCCCCCTGTCAGGCCCGTCCTCCCGCACTGCCCGCTCCCTGGACTACAGCGATGAAGAAGGAGCGTCTAAGCCCTGCCAACGTCTGCCCCTGTATGTGGACTTTGAAGAAATCGGCTGGTCAGGCTGGATTGTGTCCCCCAGGGGTTACAACGCCTATCATTGCAAGGGGTCCTGCCCCTTCCCTCTGGGCCAGAACATGAGACCCACCAACCATGCCACTGTCCAGTCAATCATCAACGCCCTGAAGCTGATCAAAGGTGTTGAGACGCCATGCTGCGTGCCTGACAAGCTCTTCTCCATCAACTTGCTCTACTTTGATGATGATGAGAACGTGGTGTTGAAGCAGTATAATGACATGGTGGCTGGAAGCTGCGGCTGCCACTGACACCTGACTAATACTCAGATACTGCACAGAAACTCAGGTGTAGAGTGAAGTTATATATTTTTTTTTATGCTCAGACAACCAGCTGCCCTTTAATGCTTAACTAATGAGTAGTGTGCCCAGTCCTACAAAAGAGACTGTACATATGTAAATATCCATAAATTATAATATATGACATTGATGGAAGTGCTCTCCAGTGAATTATGTAAATGTGTATATTTTATGATTTCCACTTTGAATGATTGTACAGTTTGAATAAATTGTGTATACAAAAGATGACATGAATTTTTTTTTCTTCACTCAAAAATTATCACATTATTTCAGTATTGTATTACCTTGATTAAAAGGTTGTGGTCAAACAGTTTTTCAAAAACAAAAATCACTATAAATTCCTACAAGTGCAGAAACCACCTAAATGTGACAACTGTAGGACAGTTTGGTATTTCCTTGTTGCATCTTTTTGGAATAACAGGGAATATTACTTTCAACAATATTGCTGTCTTCTCCTCAGAATAACTCCAGGCTTGGAAGGAGCAGATTATATTTTACTAGAGTATTATCATCACAACAGTTCCTACACACCAGGTTTAACTAGCAGGCCTTCAGTACAATTTTATTTGTATTATTATTTTTCTAATCTGTGTAGTTGCCTGCTCAACCAGGTATCCAGAACTCCACGTTCAGAGGCTTCAGCTTGTGCAGCCAGCCCAGGTTCATCTTGGTCCCCCTTCTCTGTCTAGCAACTGTAAATAAAGGCCACTAAAGCCTGTGGGGAGATGTTAAGGTGTTTAATCTCAGAATATTCTATTTCTTTCTGTTTTCTTCTACCAGTTTGACTCAAATCAATTTGCCCAATTAGTTGGCTGCCAGAGTTATTACAGTTAAAACTAAGACTAACATATTTTTTGTAAAGTGAAAAAATAAAAGAAGACCCTCAAATTAACAATGCAAAACTAACAAATGAAATGGAATTGCAAGTAAAATTAATTTAGTTTTCTTTTAGCAAGTTTTTGCACTGCATTCTGGCTACCAATGCATTTTAATCTTTGACACTACATTTTTTTTTAATTACTCAGAATAAAGAATGAAGGATTTTTGTCCTGTATGGCATTGTTGATAAGTAACATTCTTTCATCCTAGATTTTTTTTTGTCAGTATCTATAAGTCAACATCTTTAAAACTAAAACTAAGACAAAAAAAACTCAACTGTGAAACTAAAACCAACCAAAATTCAAAAATAAAAATAAAAATAAAGATGTGTTTGTTAAATTGATTAAAAACTAAACTGAAATAATCAAACAAATGGAAAAACAAAATAAAAATTAAAAACTATTAGTTCAGACTGTTATAACTGTGGTGGCTGCTGCTGCCCAGTTTGGAAGTTAAATATATTTTTGAAATATGTAAATTTGGTGTCATCTCCCAGTGTTTTTAAGTCATTTAACATAAATAGCACATAACGTCATACATTTGCAATATAGCTATATCAAACTACTGTATCAGTTTCATTTTCTAAACTTTTGTGAACACAACTTATTTTTTTTCAAAATTTTACACAATTATTATAATAATTATTATTGTTGTTCTTAAACATGTTACTGATATACAGTGGTATGAATCGTTTAAATGTAACAGATCCAGAAAGACATTCATTGTGTGCACTACCACGATTTCACCACCAGTAGACGCTGTTTCACGCCTACGTAGTTTTCCTGATTAAGAGCAGCACCAGGAACAACATTTGTGAAAGTTTTCCCCTCACAAAAACTAAAGAAACAAAAAAAACATTTTGCTTGTAAATTAATTAACATGCAGATCCAGCAAAAATAAAATGCAGGAAGAATGATGGCAAGTTGTCAATTGTATATGTGTTATTTTAATGTTATAGGTGAGCAGAATTTTGAGATCTTATGAGAAGTGAACTGGTTTTCCTTCAATCAGGTCCCTTGTTCATGTTTATATTTCACATGTTAAAGTGTATTTCTTTTAGTAATGAAAACATATTAAATGAACTGCATGCTTTCTGTTTTCACTTTTACTTTGAACCTTACTTTATACAGGGAGATATCTCTTTTGCACTGATCCTAAAGGTTGGTATCTAACATAAATATTAATAAATTTGTTATAAACCTTCCAATGTGCCCTTTTGTCGTAACAAAGAATGAATGTGGCCTGTACCGTCATGGTAAAAGAGAAGAAAAACAGTTCATAAATTTACTTTACATGTAGATATTGATGAATGAAACATACAAGTTGGATATTTTAATCTGTTTTACCTCATTCAGCCTATTTGTTTTTTATTCAGAAAAATTAAAGTTGTCCACTAAAACATTTTATTTCTGAGCTTCTGAGTAAATTAGAGATTTCAAGGCTAAACCTTCAATGTTAAGATTAAATGATGTATTTTGCTATGATGTTTTGTCATTCTTTTAAAGTTTGTGTATCTTGAAAAACTGTGTCACTCCAGGCCTGAAAGATAAAACACACTTGTGTTCCAACAGGTTGTAATGGGATAAGAGCAGTAGAGTTTAAAGGTTTGATAAATTGATTAATAATAGCAGTTGTCAATCTGCCAAGATAAGTTACGGTGGCTGGATAAACCTCTGAGTTCTGAGCCAAAGCCTTAGGTTGGATATGTGACACCTCATCTAAAACTGAGCCCAAAAACATATTTCATTTTTACACATACACAAAGGTCAAGTTCTCAGCTGATACAAAACTCGTCTCTCATCAAAAACTCTTTCTGCACATTACAAAAGCCTTTCTCTAAAGAGTGTAACCCGAGCAGCGAACGAGGCGTTGGCCATAGAGTGGCACTAAAGGGGGTTGAAACCACTTGGCACGATGCTAGACGGCTGCCTTTATTCATTGCCAGAGGGGCTTCCATTCACAATGAAGAAAACGATAAAATGCTGCCATGATAATGGCTGCCAAAGGGCCCTGTTGCGGCCCGACACCCGATCTCCTGTTTGGCTCTGGCTTCTCTTTGTCCAAGTATTTCATATCTGCAGTACCTACCCTTAAAAAAAAAAAAGAAGCAGTCATTGCTAGAGTAGCGATGGACCTGAGACCTGCAGTTCGGGGCTTCAGGAATGGGGAATAAACAGACCATATTTACAGCACAGCAGCTAGATGCTTATCAGGTTGGTGTTAGTCCTGTTTTTTTGAGTAAAACCTTTCCGGTTTTTGCATTTCTAGACAAGACAAACCAGACTTTATTTTCCCTGTTTTTAAAATTACCATTGTTTATTCACTGAAAGAAGACCATGCAGGGTCAAGTGATGACGCCCTTCATATGTGGTGCTGCACAAGGCGTCTGATGGTACTGACTGATCTGATTTAGTCTCATCCTCCAAAGCTGACGCATGCAGACGGATTTTTATAAGCTTACATCTGGAACTTGATATGGATTTAAGAGCTGCCTGTGATGCTACTTTCATAGGGAGATATTTTTGTTTCTCAATTATGAAAACACAAAATAACAGTTTATTGTTGACTATATGAAATAGTTCTGATTGCAAAGGTCCCTAAGAATACAGCATTTTACAGATTTAAAATAAAGAGACTTAAGCTCAGCCCCGGGTCACTACAACACTTAACAAATACTGCATAAAATAATTATAAAACAATAACATAGCACACAATGTTATACAACTTCAATTTCATACAGAAAGTTTTTAATATTGTGTCATTATTAGCACTTAAGAAAATGGTCTGTATTAAAATTTGTATGTAAAGTGAAAACAAGAGCTTCCTGTTCACTGTGATCACTTCATCTGTTTGTTGTTGCAGGACTGTACATACTTTACGAGGAAAGAAATTCTCAGGTGACCATCCAGATATTTTGGTTATGCCACAAGTTTTTTTTTTTTTTCTTTGATAATAATTATGTTGTTCTACTTACATCTCATTATATCCAAGTCTTCAGAAATGAAGCACAGCTGAGTTGTGTCATACTGTAGTTCTGAACTAGGTCATCACATGCTATTTTAAATACATCTTTTAGGAACTTGAGAGTTGTAAAATTACTCTGAAATTTTCTGATGCTTCCAAAACATAAATGGTTGTAGGTGGAAAACGTATTTTCAAAGTATGCTCTCCTTTATTTGCAGCTGTCCTATCGAAAAAAAAAAAAAAAAAAATGCAAATCAACATAAACTATAGCTTGTAATTTAAAACTGAAAGTGAATTTTTTTGTCTTCCTCCTACACATTCCTAGACTGTTCTACCGTTATCGGGATCTGGCACCGCAGCTCGTTCCTCTTGACTACACCAACCACCCAGATGTGAAGCTACCATATGAGCTGATTGGCAGCATGCCCGAGCTGAAGGTCGGCCCACTGCTGCACACACACTCCATGGACCCGCTCTCTCCCTCTGTTCCAAATCCATAATTAATGACCAACTAATCGACAGGATTGTTCGAGAGGTTATATGTTACCCGACTCCTTTATACGCTGGTGGGTCCGAGAGGACATACTTGTTAGAAATGGGTCAATTATATGCTTCTTTACGCAGTGATAGTGAGGTAGACAGATGAGGCGGCACACTGCTCACTGACAGGCCCGTGTAAAGGGACCGTCAGCCATTCATCACTTCCTTAAAACCATACTGAACTTAAACAAAATCACTCTTTGCTCCAAAGCTGTGAAACCCATACAGCTGTTTTGGGGTTTTTCCAACAGCAGGCCTCGACTGTCCCTGTGTGATGATTGGACATTTGATGGAGCTGTCATATAAATCCTAGTGTCCACTTTGTCCAGGACAACCCGTTTCGCCAAAGGATCGCTGAGGTTTTTTCTGAGGACGGAGAGGGGAACATGACCCTGGACGACTTCTTAGACATGTTTTCGGTCCTCAGTGAGATGGCGCCTCGTGACCTCAAGGCCTACTACGCTTTCAAAATTTATGGTAAACCAACTCATAAAGACGTACTTTCTAGTTACTCAAGGAATTGTGCAAAGATAACCACTATTAACTATTATTCTTGTGATGTCAGAGTGCAGTAACCATTCATCACCTCAGAATTAGTATGAATATATGAGAAAATATCGAGACATAAAATAGCACAAATAAACATTTTGGATTAAATGTACAAATAGAATTTCGGTTAAAAATAAAGGAGAAATACAAAGAATGTCACATTTTAGGAAATATAGGAAATATAGATGAAAAGTAGATTAAGGGGTCATCCATCCATCAAACCCACATTATTCAGATCAGGACCAAAGGTAAAGCTTCAGGAGTGTTTTACACTGCATAGTTTTTATATCTTATTCTAGAATTTATATTTATATTAGATGTTTCTGAACTAGTATGAAGATTTCTTAACTTTTTTGATCAGTTCATAATATGCAATATACAAACCCATGTAAAACATAATTCTGAGCATTTATTTTTAAATATCAGCCTTAATTTCATTTTGTCAGTATATATAGTGACAGGGATAATAAATAAATCTTATTTTCCCTAGCCATGTTTTTAAGAAAAATATGTCAGAAAAGCTTTCTTGAAAGAGAAAAGAAACTTTTCTTTTTCCTCAAATTTCTTCATCTCCAAAATAAAAGATCTAGACATTTTGATTGAATGTACGAAGAGAATTTCAGAACTGATCTAGAAGAAATATAAAAGTAACGTAAGTCTGTCACACTAAGTGTATGAATTTTCATATAATTTCTATTGACCTTTCACAAAATGTGTCCCCTTAAAAAGAGATAGTTAATTTTTTAACTTCCAGCTACATGCCACTAGTTCAAAATCTTCCTTAAAAGAAATAATAGTCATATTTGGAAGTAGCTTGAACTGTAGTGTTTAATCTTAAATGAGACTGACACGTAGTACACAGTGTAAGAAAATACTGTTATCACTTCCATGAAACAGTAAGTTTTAGAACTGGGCCATCATAGAGGAGCATGCATGGTGAAGAATGATGAACTTGTAATCATGATAAATGCTGTTTGGAATGATTAAATGATCAACAGAGATTATATTATTATAGATACAGGAATGTTGGTGAAGCTCATTTTATGATTTGCATCACTGGAATTCTCAGTTCCTGAAAAAGCATAAGAGGGGGAAGGCAAAAGAGTTTCAGCATGGCTGCAGAATGCTGAATAAGACAGATGACCCTAACAAAACTCTTGCGTGTTTAATAATATTAATAATGTGCTCCATTTCCTCAACTGGACAGAATAGTATCAACAATAACCAGATAAAATAAGAAGAGAGAATGTAACTGTCAGTCTTATGGAGTCACAGTTTGGCAGTAAATGGACCAATTGTCTCAAGTCCAAAAATTTAACCACAACCGTTAGATTTGCCTTAACACGTTGGTCGCCAACCAAAAGTTCTCAATCAAAAGGGAAACCAGCAGACACATTTGAAAAGCCCCTTTCTCCCTCTCTGCAGATTTCAACAATGATGACTTTATCTGCAAATCAGATCTGGAGAAGACACTGAACAAGCTGACTCGTAACGAGCTTACAGAAGACGAGGTGAGGATGGTGTGTGAGAAGGTGATGGATGAGGCGGACCTCGACAACGATGGCCGTCTGTCACTTGAAGATTTCCAGCACATGATTGTCAGAGCTCCAGATTTTCTCAGGTAAACTGGGAGTGAACAGCTACAATTATATCACACAGCAGCTATTTCAGTATGAAGCAATCTGTACCGATTTTGTTTTCACAGCACCTTCCACATAAGGATATAAGGACTTAACAGTTTTCTTGCTTGGAAAAGGTCATCTGAGGACCTGACATCTTATGAACTGGAAAATAAAAGAAGAAGAATCCCAACATCTTGTGTATTTTAGGAAGTAGTCTTAAATTAAAACTAGGACCTTACTGTAAAGACCATGGATTTGTTTGTACAGAACCCACATCAGGTGTTTCTTTTGTTATTGCAGTTTCATAAATGAAACCAAGCATGATCTATCCAACTAGTGGAGGTACAGCTAATCCATCAAGATACGGCTCATTAACTATGATGATCAACAACTGATCAGCTTTGTATCAAGAGGGGTTTGGTTACACTGAGTGATGAAAGAACCGCATGGCAGAATATTCCAGCAGCTCACGGAGCCAGTGGAAGGAGAGCCATTTGCCAAGAACGATGTCAAGCTCCTACATTTCTTTTGATAAACAGTCAATTAAAACACTGAAACAAAAATACACAAGCCAAATTTTATCATCTTCTTTTATTAGTCAAAATTACAGATATCTACAAGCTGTAGATACATTTTAAATGGGTTTAGAAAGTACATTTTAAGTACATCTTTTTTTTTTTTCTTAATTGTGATATTTACAATGTTCCCCCTCCCAAAAAGAAAATCTATTATTCTCCCAGTAAACTTCATAAAAGATGGAATGAAAATATGGCTGTTAAAATGGCTATTTAAGCTTATCAAGACATGTGATAGGAATCTTTAGAAAGAGATATGATTAAACAAAACAAGTCTGAAAAAAAATAAATGAAATAAATAATACAGACTGAGCTCTGCCCGCCTGCTCCCTATGTTCCCATCCTCAACTTAAAGCTACAGTATCGCCCAAACAAGAGAACACCACTGTCTACACAATTTCAGACAAGCCTTGTGAGGCTAAAAGTTGACATGAAGTTTATAGATGAACATGTCCTCTTTTTTTTCTTTTTGGCTCAGTGAATGACAAGAAACAAAAATAAGAAAAGCCCGTACATTCAACTGTACAGGACTACAAGTATGTCTGAAAAGTACATCACACAAATATGCACAGGCCCAAGACTCACAATGCATAGCTCACCAACAACACAACTTAGAACTAGCGGTTAAGACAAATGGTCATGTTAATCATGAGGTCCCAAATGATCTGATATTAAAACGAAGCAGGCAAGCAAAGACAATCCTTCCTTCAATATTGTGCATTCAGGAATTTGACAGACAAACAACAAAAGTGGGGAAGCATACTTGAGGTAAAATCAACACAAGAGTGTGATTCGAGAGTACACATTGGAATAACGCATTTAAAATTAACTGCGACTTGTGTTGTCGATATAATACTGATTTACATTTGAGTCTGGGTGCTCATTTAGGATGTATATTGGGCCACACAGCCATCAAACCAAAAGGCTACAGTTAAACAGGAGAAAGGAATACTTCAAATAGGCTCTGGCCAAGCCTGCTTTCATGTAAGCCAAACAAAATAGAATTCATAAATTGCAATTTGTAAAGCAGTAACGTTGACATTAAAATCTTTATATACCCACATGCCGTATGTAACAGTTAACATAAATCACGACAGAAGTAAGCAAATTTTTCAAAGTGAGCACATACCAGGACAGCTGACAGTTAGCAGTGAAATAGCATGGGAGATCGAGTCATTTATAAGTAGGTGATGTAAAATGTTGGTATTATACGCCTCTTATATTACCAAGGCTCAAACGATCAAAGTTGTATTTTTGAATTGTAGATCTATCACTTGGCACAGACTACACACAAAACACGATATACTGGTAAAGTGCTAGGAGAGCTGCATGGATAGCAGTGTGAAGGGCCTTATAGTGTGAACCTTCGATTTTAGTTGCTGATCAAATAACCAGAGACATCATAAAGCTTGGCTGGAAATCTGAGCCCAAACAAAAACCAGAAATAATTAAAGGCTTAACATATTTTAAAATAATGATACTTGCCAAAAATGATCAATCAGTTAAAGACATAAAGTAACAGCTTTTTAGATAATTCATTATTTCAGGCAGACAAACCTGGACTGCTTGTTTTAAACCCGAGGGCTTCTCCTTACACTTTTAAAAATCGACATTTTAAACCGCAAATTAAGCATTCATTGCAGGGGTAACTTTAGAAATGGGTGACATCACTTTCTCACAAACTACTTAAGAGTTTTGCCACAATATTACTGAGCTACTGCTTCAGAGACCTCCAGCAGTATCATGCTACCAACAAGAAACTGTTCAACACTGTTACACAGCATACAATTTACAAAAATGTACTTTAGTTCAATTTATGATATTGCAAAAATTACTTTTCAGCACTTAAGAATTGCAAAAAAAAAATTAGAGGCAGTGATCGGAGGATGATGAAGAAAAGTTTTAGTGATAAATAGAAGTTTTCTGAATAAATTCTGAAGGGGTGCCAATGAAACTGCCCATCATTGAATGTCTTGGTTGTTT
>JBAMYA010000016.1:8695341-8706052 GCA_037176975.1 Arrhamphus sclerolepis
GAAATTATAAAACTATTCAAAACAGAAGGTGAAAAATACAGAAAAGCAGTAAGAAAGTTTAATGAAAAGAAAACAGAGGAAAAGAACTCCAATAAGGACAAAAGTAAAGATCACAAAATGCAACTGGATGATCAGTGTGCTCCTCCATACCAACCTGGCCTTTATCCACTCCTTAGAGGAACACTAGATGTTTCAGGAGATGTTGAATTTGATGACAACCATCCACCTAACTCACCTCGACCTACCCTGACAGGACCACCAAAGTATTGCAGTACAGACAGAAAGCAGAAAGGAACGAGAAAAGGAGTTCTAAACTGTTATGCTGATAAAGATCAGGCGCTGAGGAGTATGGCCACACGAGAAGGGCGTTCTTATTGGTTAGACTTACAGCCCGATAGCCCAGATGATGAGCTGGAAAAGACTAGAACAAGAGCTATTGAACAATTGCAGGAATTGGAAGATGAATTTTTTAGTCGTGTATCCCCGGGAAAAAGTGGTGAAGGACAGAAAAGGGTAGAGGATGAGGGAGCTGCAGGTGGGGTAGATAATGGGAGAAAAAGTGAGGCAGGTAAGGGGATAATAAGTGGGACAGATGACACACGAACGCTGAAGAAGCTGAGAATACATTCAGGTCCAGAGGACGCAGAGGAACGAAT
The DNA here is from genome assembly GCA_037176975.1 of Arrhamphus sclerolepis. NCBI lineage: Eukaryota > Metazoa > Chordata > Actinopteri > Beloniformes > Hemiramphidae > Arrhamphus > Arrhamphus sclerolepis. The sequence goes on from JBAMYA010000016.1 coordinate 8,695,998, forward strand.
TGTAATGGGAGGAAATCTGACATTTGCACCACTTTCAAAAGACACCAAATATGATCTTAGATACCGACCTGGCATACATCCACCAGACAGATACACCGATGCAGCTAATCAGCTTCCAATTTTGATTAAAGGGGCACAAGGGCAGTATATCCCGTGGCAGACAAGTGACTTGGGGGGGCTAATCTCCCGCCTTCCTAGCATACACGAGGGAGCCGCGCGGTGGATCCGAGTGTTTGAGGAGGAAACAGTTGGAAAGATACTGGCTCTTGGTGACATTAAAGCTGTGTGGGCACGAGTGTTGGGAATACCCACTATGGAGAATGTGTTGCGTACAAGTGGACTTCAGTGGATGGCAGACCCTGAAGTTGATGGAACTGAATTTAATCCCTATCGTGGTGCATTATGGGCAACACTGCGGAGGGAATATCCAATTAAAATTGACCCCAAAGCATTGAGGGGGGAACCATTGTTGGACACAGAGAATCCATCAGAATATATCAGTCGCCAGCTAAAGAGGTGGAGACAAGAAACTGAGGAGGAAGTGCACAATAGTCCATTAATGACAACACTTTTCAGGACATCAGTGGTTGATGCTATGCCAACACCAGTTAAGAGCAGACTGGAAGATGTGGTTGGACTGACCTCAAAGCCACACAGAGAGTTTTGTGAGCATGTGACCCATGCAGTTGAAAAGTACAGACGCGATGAACAGAGACTGAAAGACCAGGATAAAGACATTCAAAGAAAGGTCGCACAGCTGCAGCTGGGTGAACTGACAAATAAGAATAAAAAGAAAATCCAAGCTGCAGTTGTGGAGGCCCCGGTTATCGCGTCTGCACCAAAGTCACCGCCACCTCCAGCTCCGCCACTCCCACCGCCCCCAGTGGTCAACGTGTTCGCACCACAACCAAGGGCAGGCCAGGTCCCTCCCATGAGAGGGCCATACCAGGGGGGACGTCGTGGGGGAGCACGGGGGAGGTTCCAGCCATCAGGCCCTCCACCACCTCGACCTCAACTCTGCTGGGGGTGCGGTCAGCCAGGACACAATAGACAGCATTGTCCAACCAGACCATGGCCGGCTCCCAAGGTTATGGGGGGGGGGCACGGAGGTTGGCAATCCCAACAGCCATATACGGGACCAGTTAATGCATGGGGAGGTCCAAATCATGGTTACTAGGGGTGCCCAGAGAATCCTGCCGGGGAGAGCCAAATGCCAATACTAACATCAATAACTAAACAAGAACCCATAGTACAAATAGAGATTGAAGGTAAACAGGTACCAATGTTAGTTGACACCGGAGCAACCTATACTTGTATAGGTTTAAAAGATGCATCTCATCTCCCTATGTCAGACAAATCTGTTAAAACAGTAGGATTCTCGGGAAAACTTCAAACAGTACCAATGACTGCTCCAGTTCAACTAACTATGGGAAAAGAAACAGTAACATTACCAATTTTGGTGTCAGAACAAACTCCAATGAACTTATTAGGAAGAGATGCACTATGCAAACTAAATGTAAATATTTCTTGTACATCAGAGGGGATCGAGTTTGGGAAAATGAGGGAGAATTTTCAAATGGATGTCCAGTCAGTATCAGCAAAAGTATACTGGTTAGGGGACATATCAGAACCAGTTCTCCAAACTGTTAAAAAATGGGAAAAGTATATTTTGGCCCAGATCCCAAAAGCATCAAGACCTAAATCTGAATACCACTGTACAGTCTACTATGATCCATCATGTAGCAAAACATTTGAAGAAAAATGGGAAACATTGACAAAAGGGGTTACAGTACCATTAACGACCGATTATTTGTTAATTGGAAACGAGGGCGCAGCCCTTAGTGTAGAATCAAACCCGTTTCCAGCACATGGCATAATGTACCTAATTCGGTGCCACACATAACCTTATTTGTAAACAAAGGGTTTGAAGCAAAATACTTGGGACCCATGCTGTGCAGGGCATCCAAGACAAACTGGAAAGCACCAGATAATCCACTGATTTTTATGTCGGCAGATGAGACAATGATTAAAATTCTGTGTGGCAGCCATATGATCGCAAAACCAAAAGAAACCATTACCACTGTGCGTGATGTTCCGCAGGTGATACAACTCAGTGTAGATGAGGATGAACTAAAACAGGACATGCTGAAGCAGGTCCCAGAAGAACTGTGGTCTAAACATGACTGACAACCAACTGACAACACAAAGGAGAAGGCTTTTAACCAGACCCCCCATTAATGGAAACCCACCTTTTAGTAAATGGGCACCTCCTGTGTAGGGCTGAAAGTCATTTTTGAAATCCCAACCTCTTCCCCTTTCCTGCAGGGCACCTCCCTCTCTATGCCTCTTTTTTGTTTCCATATAAAGATCTACATTTTGGGTAAAATGTTGGCAATTTTCAGAATAAAATAAATTTACAACTAAATGTGGTTTGTGACAGATTCATGCAATTAAAAGACATCACAACAACATCACATCATATTTTAGCTTTTGGAATGGCGACTGATAACTGTGTAATAGTTAAGAAAAACCTTTATCTGGAGGGGACTGGTTGACAAATGGTGGCTTAAATTTTATTCTGCCTCCTCATGTGGTAGAGACGGACATTAAACTGTGGATGGAAGCAGCCAAAAATTGCTTCCTCCTGACGGAAACTAGGCTCACCTTTTAAGTAGGAGAACTGCTCTTTTAAGTTGAAAGGTGGCAGTCGTTCTGACCTCGTTGGCTCAGAGGTCCTCCCCGCGGAGGTTTCCCCCCTGAATTTCCTGCCATGCTGACATAGTGGGGGATATTTTAAGGAGCTCGCTGGAGGCATTATATCTAATTTCTTGACAGGAAACCACCAAAGATGACAGGTAGAGCTAAGATTTGCGACTGGGGAATAAGAGCATCTGCTTCAGACTGCTGTCAACAACACCCCAAACCTAATAAACGCCTGGAAATTGATAAATTGCTTTGATCGTTCACTGTACAAATATTCACTCAGGATCTCCACGGGCATCTCTCGACATCTATAACTGAGACTCTGATACCCTTGAGACAAAAGGAAGGGCTAGAGGAGATAAATGCAAATTTGCAAAAACAGGCACAGAGCTCAGAATTCAGATTGTTTAGTCATGTTTCTGGCTGCATAATGCATTGACCATCTGAACTTCGAAGGTTATCAGCAGTTTTTTCCCCTCCAAATATTTAAATATTTGCATGTATTTCAGTGTCTCTGATTATCTCTAATCTTTGTCTGTATCCTTGTCTGAATGACAGCAACACTGCAGAGTTGTAAATGAGCTGATGTTGTCTAGACCAAGAATTTAACCTCATGAAAATAGTTCCCTTCAAAGAGGTTTGATCTGCCCACAGCTTTATACAATATTAAAATGTTGTTTCATTTGTCTGAAAACTGGGATCAGTCTTTTTTTTTTTTTTTAAATCTACGCCAGATTGAGCATTGAGCCAAGACTCAGAAAGTGATTAGATTTGGTTATTATTTTGTTTTGTTTTTTAAACTCAAATTAATGAAACAATGTTTAAATCACTGAAAGGTCTGCTGACTGTTCGCCCCCTGTGGACCTGCTGTATTGCAGCAAAGACAGCTTTTGCATTCTGGTCATGTACGTGATCAAACAGCAAGTAAACGAAGGCATAACCCTGCACACTCTCATGGTAAGAGGCAGCAGTGAAAATGCATGTAATCATCGAAAGCAAAGTAGGCGGGGGGGGGCGTAGATGCACTGGGCTTTACTTGGGATCAGTGCTCAGTGATGGGGACTTACAATCTGGACACCAGGAGTCAGTCAAGTACATCGATTTATATGTGACTCCACAGCTGCCAGTTTTTGGAAACAATATTTCTTATGTCTGCGCTTGAGGATTCATCCAACGCTGGTTGTCTGACTAAAGCGGTGACCCATGTAAGTGAATATTTAAAAAGGAAAGCGGTTACCTTAATGTAACCACATCTGCAATTATCGTATCTTACTTTCTTCCAACTGTAAGGTTATCTGACCAGCCTGGAGTTCACTACAATAAATGGTATGAGGATAGAAGTTGTGGAGTGGGGGGTGAGGTTGTCCCTCTCTGTTTCCCAGAGGGCATAAGCAATTTTCAGCTCTAGTGAGCCTGCTCCAGGAATACCTAACACTGAACACAGAACAATACTCAAGCTCATTTATTCACATCCTCCCATGGCAGCAACTGGCTTGTCATGATTTTTTTTTTTTTTTGGGATTTTCACACAAAACAAAAAAAGAGCACATTTAGCAGTGCTAAATCCAATTAGTCAACTTTAATTCAGTGAAATTTACTGCAACTATTTTTGAAGGATGGTTAAGACACCCAAACTTTACCATATTTATGACTGGAAATGTATCCATTTGGAAGTATCATAAAATAAATTAATATTCATGTCTATAGGATAATATTAGAAGTGGCAATCATCTTCTGTGCTGTCAGACTGCTTGTGTACCAAGAGTTGCAGGTAAGCTCCATGATTGATAGCTGTAAGAGGACCACTGCTGCTTTCCCCAGGTGATGCAGCTCAGCAAGCATGAGAGCCAATGTTTTTACCATTCAAAGCTACAGCAAAGATACTTCTCTTCTGCTCAACACTGCAATTTTACGAACATCGATCACTGTCTGTTGTGGATCTGGAAAACTCCAGTCTGGTGGTTGAAATAAAGCACATCATTGGCTTTCTGTGGAAGCGGACGTTCTTATTAACATGTCTCTGTATGGACATGGAAGCTTTAAAATCAAGTCTGGGTTTCCTGACCTTTTTGGAAATCCATGGCTATCCACGTTGAGCTTAAAAAGGATTTGCACATCTTTAGCTGACACTAGACAGGGCATAGCTTTTCTCTGAGTGGTGGAAGAGATTTCAGGTGTGGGACAAGGCTTAAGGCAGCTGGAGCTGTACAAAGAGCAGCTCTGGGAGTGAACTGGCTCCACTGTGCTATGGCCATCTACAATGATCAACTTTACTTCTCCAATCCGCACAGTTCAAGTGAGCCACAAGTGTGTCCCATTGGTACTGTTAGTGTTTTTGAATGTAAATCGCTGGACTTAAACATTTAACGGGGATTAGGGCAGCTTAGCTCCATGGCTAATGCAATGATTAGGGATTTCTGGCACAGCAGATAAGTGGATGTTCAGTAGCTACTCAGCAACTGGGCTCAATGGTTAGAGACCATTGAGGCTCATGTCAAACCAGCAGTCATGAAAAGGCAGATTTCCAACTGCAAAATGGTCTCCTGTGATACATCACTATTACCATGCAAATGATCTACTGTTAGCATCAAACACAAAGAAATTAATAAATTTGATACTTTTCTGTAAGACATGTTGTCCAAATACATGAAGCAAATGATTCCACATATTGCCACAGGCATTTAATGTGTGAAAATGATCTGCTGGTTTGGGGGTGTTTCTCCATGTGTCCTGAGCAGATTCACTTTGACTTTGCAAAGTTTCATTTCAATAAATAAATAAAATTAACTTTTGAGAAGATTAGCAAATAAGCTAATAAAAGCTAAACAAAAAAATAGATAAATGATACAGCCAACAAATGATTCAACACCAGGACATTGACTTTGCTTCCCCATTCTTCCCCCTAGACACCTGTTTTCTGTAAATTCTTCCCCCTTTCGTCTGTGTTGTGAAAGTTTCTAGCTTCTGTTCTATGTGAGGAGTACATGTAATACGGAGGTCACCACTTGGGGGCAGAATGCAGACACAAAAATACCACCATATTAAAAAAATCGGAGACAGAAAAACTTTTTGTTTTTATTGTGGTCACAGACAGAAAAAAATAAGACTAGGGTCATTGGAGATGTAATGCTGGACCATAAAATCAATTTTGTGGGGATAGGACTTTGTCTCGTTTCACCGATGTTGTCGAGAAACAACATTTGAAGACTTGTTGCATCAGACTGCCACCCTAGTTCAAAACAACTAACAGCAAGCGGTTGTAAATAAACACCATAACTACAGAGGAGCTTTTTCATAGTTGCACTGACCTACACTAGCATCTGTGGTGTTCAAATGGATATTGCATTTAATGAACACGTCACTTGACCAACGTGCCAAATGAACGCAGGATACCTGCGCAGTCATTTTGCATTTGCATATACGTAAATGGCAAGTATATCCCAGGCCAAGAATGCAGTGCTTGCACATTGTTATTTAGCCTGACAGGCATAGTTTGTATTATTAACAGTCTTGGGTTAGAAAATAGATTAGAGAATCAGAGATGAGCCCTCCGTCTCACATAAGATCTCAAAGTTTCTCTCAGACATATCCGTATGGATGCTGGACCATCACCTCCACCTTAACCTTGCTAAAACTGAGCTCCTGGTTTTCCCAACTGAACAATCCATTTATCACAACATTGACATCGAAATCAACACCTTGTCTCTTGCTCCTACCAAAGGTGCCCAAAATCCTGGAGTCATGATTGATGATCAACTAACTTTTTCTGATTAGAATCAGTCTCCCAGTCATGCTGCTTTACTCTATTCAACATCAAGAAAATCGGGCCATTCCTAACTCAGCATGCCAGACAGATCCTAGTACAAGCTATGGTGAACTCCCACATTGACTATTGCAATGCCCTTAATGGGTGCGCCGATGTCTGTGGTGAAGCTGCTCCAGATGGTCCAGAATGCAACACCACATCTTCAACCAACCAAAGCAGGCCCATGTCACTCCACTGCTTATCAAGCTCCACTGGCTACTTGTAGCTGCCTCCATTAAGTCTAAGTCATTTTGCTGGCCGAGTGTTCGCTGAAATTTCTCCCTCTCACTTGAGTAATCTTGTTAACGCTCATGCTACTTCTCGTCCGTCACGTTCAGCATTTGAACAGCATATGCTCTGGCAAAGCTGGCTGTACATCCACACCAATCCAGACTATTTTCATATCTTATCCTCCTATGGTGGAACAACCTTCCAACCACTGTCAGAGCAGGGGTGTCACTCTCTTCTTTCAAAACGTTCTTGAAGACTCAGCTCTTCTCAGAGCGCTTGCTTTCCTAATAGCACTTATCATTCTCTTCCTCTCTCTTCTCACTTTCTCCTTATTACGTCTCTCCTGTTATAGCCCTCTCATCACTCTCTCCACAGTTTGAACTAGTGGTGGTATTTGCACTTATAGTTGAGGACTGTAAGGTTATAGCTTGACTGTGCTTTTTATTTGTGCTTATTTTATTTATGCTGCATCGATCAGCCACAAGAATGATAGTTCATTGCTATGTCCGTTAAACTGACTGTTTCTTAAGATTTATTTGTGGCAACTTATGTGAGAGATACTTTATTTGCTCCATTGCTATGTCTAAACTATATGAAGGAGCAAAAGAACTGCAAACTACAGTGCTGAAGGAAAGAACCCACACTACCGTCTAGCGACTGGTTTGGTAATTACACACTAAAGCAAACAAAAATGGACAAGAAAGTTGACTGAGCCAATGCATTTCCTACATGCATATCCTACATACATATACGCAGACATTTTATTAAGAGGAACTTGTGTCGGCTTGTGAAAAAAAGGACATAATATCCTTTCTTCAATTACACATCAGTACCGTAGACTCAATGCCAAAAGAAAGTCAGCAAGTGACTTTGTCTTAGTGGACATACAAATTATCAAATGTCAGACTGGGTTCTACAACTTTCTGTGTTATGGAGTTATGGAGGGCACATAAAATTGTTTATTGAGCCAGTATAATAAATACCTATAAATCTACTTGTGGGGCAGGAGGTGGAAAATGCTTTTAATCAACAGAACCTAGTTTGACTGCCAAGTGTGAAACCACTGTCCATTAGTGCATATCTCCTGCCTTATTCTTGGTATTTTCAAACTTTAACTTTAAGTTTTGTTAATATTGGTAGAGGATTGGGCAAAAGAGGTTAGGTGTAGGTATCAAACTGAACCTTTAACATTGGACATCTAGTTCACCTCTGAGAGACATGAATATAAAAATCTGCAAGCAGCCATTTCATTGTTGTTTCATTTTGTCTATAAGGAATCAGCTGAGGAGAAACTGGTCATCTTTGTATTTAAATTCTTCATGAAATAAATTTGGGGTTGAAGCTATGCTCCTAGCATTTGAACAGTACAAGCCAAAGGAATTGTGACAATACTCAAGATGTAGAGCAAACACACCACATCATCAATGGATTGTTCAACACCAACAACCAACCAGTAATTTATAAAACAAAACACAAATGAATGTTTAGCACTACAAATGAACTTTTGAGTCAATTGGGGATCAAAAGAATTTTAAAGAGCTGTGCGAGAGAATTTTGTGTCCAGTGAAAGTGGATTTGAAGATAAAATGCCTGCCATAGTTTTGTCAATAATTCCTTTTAATGTTTGTATTGACCTGTGGTGTGTAATTACACTGCTGTAAAGAAAGCATGCAGACTTTATAAGGATCACTGATCCTAAAACACCAATCAAGTGCAAATTTAAAAGGTCTGGAAATGCAGTCAGAAGACAGAAGAAATTAAATGACAGCAATTTAAGCCACAAGGTAGTTATTAGGCATAATGCGGTTAAAAATGAATCCATAAAAGTGGATGGGCAGATAATAACCAAGAAAATGGCTCTGCTTTGAACACTCTGCATGCAAGTTTTAAATGCCAAGTTGATAACAGTGTTAATTCACATGCTTTAAAATGGCATAATCTTTTTTTTGTTCTGTCTTTATTCAAAATTATATAGGTTTCCTGGAGTGATAGTTGCTGGAGATTGCTTTGGTTGTTTCTTTTGAGAGGTATTTTTGTCATTTGAAGTCTGGGAAATTCTGTATTGCCAAGGCAAGATAAATGTATTTAACTATCACAGTTCAATGAGGTGATTCAAGGTGCTTTCAAAAAATATGAAAAGTTTTTGCAATACTTACAGTGAAGAGGCGGACAAATTATACAATAAAATTAGTTTTTGTTTTGAGATGAGAACATCTGTATAATTGTTTGAAATTACGCAAAGAGAATCTTGGGTAATATTGTGGGGAATTCTACTCAGCCTTTAAGATTTGATTTAAAAGAGTAATAATTCCAAATATATGTTGTAAAAAAAATGAAAGCAGCTTCTGCCATGCTTAATTTAAACTCCAGGACAGAAATCAAATGCAAACTGGCTGACCTAAAATGCCTGGAAGGTAACAGATTATCTGAAAAAATGTTTTTGGCCGTAAACCTTTTAAAGCTTTATAAAACAACAGCACCGTTTTCAAAATGGACAGGAAGCCTCAGAACTGGTTTTCTGGTCTTGGTGAGATCTCCAACAGATGCCTGATTGATATTTTAGGTAGATTAATGAAAATAGTGTCACAGATATCAAGTCCCCTGCTTTCCTAAATCACCCTGGGCTGTTATCCCAGATTATCATTCGTCAGGTGTCTTAAGCTATTTCTTTCTTAGTTTTTTATGAAATAAATCATAGACTCCCCAGAATATTTTTTTCCTTCAGGTCAACATTTGGTTTTGATTGATGCCACTGTCTCACAGTCTAGTTCACGGCCTAGTTCTTAATTTTCTTTGGGTTTTTGGACCACTCCTGGGCCTCACATGACAAAATCCATGTTTTGTCCAGTTCATGAACTTTGGGACATGTCTGGATCACAAAGTACTCACCTGAGATAATAACTGAGCCTTAAATTACAAAACTAACCCAGATTAGGCCCAAATGCATCTGTCATTTTGCTAAAACTGAGTCATTGTAACTCCCACACTTGCTCTGCTGCCTTTAATATTATTTTTTTTCATCTAGCATTCAGGTGTATTTAGATTCAACCCTTTTGCTTTTCCCTTTTAGAGTTCTCTTTCTCCCCCTCTTCATGAAACAAACAGGTGTCTAATGGTGAGATGATACTGATGCACCAATTATGAAAAATATATGTGCCGGAAATCCATGTCAATAATTGCCAAGCTAATTGGTGGACAGGCCAAAATTATTGCTGCTATTTTCTGAATTAGATGGAATAAAAGCTGGATTGAAACAGAAAAGGGCACACTGATAATGCTGGTTGGTTTGATTAAACCTATTTATTTTTGTTATCTA
>JBAMYA010000016.1:8706152-8721242 GCA_037176975.1 Arrhamphus sclerolepis
CCCGGACAACATAGCTCCTAGGATCATTCGGATACTCAAACCCCTCCACCACGATAAGGTGGCGGTTCAAGGAGGAGCTGATCATCACCCTTGAGGAGAAAATTCCTTTTATTAAACAACACCTGGGGTCCTCTGTCCAGTCGATTATCAGACAGCTGGGGTTGCTGTTTGACTCCTCAGTGTCACTGGAGAGGTATTAATGGATATGACAAAAGAAACTACTTTTATCATCTGAGAAACATTTCAAAACTGAAGAATAGTGTTTCACACACTGCCTTGGAGATGGATTTTACGAACTTTTATTTTTGCTAGACTTGATTATTCAAACTCTATTTTACTTGCTTTAACAAGTGTCCTTTAAATTACTGCAGATTGTGCAGAATGTGGCAGCCAGGCTTTTAACTGGTCCTCATCGTATTACCCCAATGTTATTTTAACTGTTTTTCATTTCTATATTTATTTTACTCTTGTCCTATTTTTTTACGTGCATTTCAGTAACCTGTGTTTTTAACATTTTTTTTTCTTACTCTGCCCTTTTTTTTGTAAATCACTTTGATTTTTATCTACAAAAAGCACTATAGAAATAAAGGTGATTGATAACGCACAATGACCTGTTTCATTAGTGTCACTGCAGAAAAAGTGTGAAAAGAAAAATGGTGATGTCACAGAAAAAAAAAAAAATCTACTACATCGAGACACTTCTATTTTTAACTTGTTTACTCCAGTTTGCAATGATACTGTCACTCACTTCCCACTCCACCGGGCTTCTCTGTGAATGAAGCACAGCTAGCAACACACAATAATCCAGGACCCAGTGACAGTCTTATTTCCAGCCATCCATGAAGTACAAATGCCATTTGTTGTGGATGGTGAACAGATGAAGATTGGACATCCCAGATATGTCAAGAGCATCACTTTTGATGGAAGTGAATCTTTCAACCATTGTCTGTTTGGCAAAATGTGATCAAATCAGGTGGCTATCATGGAGGATTGCTTTCATCTTGCGCTGTATTCTCCTTAAGTTTCTGTCTATAACCTGCAGAGTCACAAGAGGAGCTAAGAGGAGGTAATTAACAATGATCAGACCGGGGGCCCTCCACTTCATTTTATCTGGCCCTCAAGGGCATGCAGGGACAATCATGTACTCATTTCCAATCATGAAATTCCAAACTTGTGACTACGACTGTCCTTTTGATTTGGTATTGACAACACAACCCCAGATGACTGAGGTGAGAGCAGCCAGGAGACCAATAAGCAACTGGTTTACAATGAAAAGTAGCTACTTTAAAAACAAATTTGTTTAAAAGCCACAATTTTGAAAACATTGTGATTATGCAAATAAAATGTAAACTCAACAAAAGTCACAATTTTACAAAATGTAACAAATTTTGTAAAATTTTTGTAAAATTCCCTTTGACAAGGAAATAAATTCATGTTTTCCAGACAAAAAGCTGAAATTATACAGAATTTATGAATTTTTTAACAAATTAGTGTTTTGAAATCAAGACGTCCATTATCTCAAATCCCCCCCCACCCTTTTGGCAGACACCCCTGGATTACACCGAGTTAAAGACAATGCACTCTGCATGGATTTTTTTAATCACTCAGATGCTTTAAAGCATACACTGCCTGCTTTGCGTCCCTGTTTGTGGAGTTTTAAGTGGAGAGCAGTGACCGAGGAGGACACGTGCAGCTCCACAGAGGTCCACCGCCTGCAGTCCTCTGATGTCAGCTGGAGAGGCTGATGGGAATTCAATACACAGCATCCACACCACTTAATTTATTCTACTATGAAATTGACTGTAACTTGTTTGTCTGCCCTCACTCCGATTTCTGAGGTTGATGAATGTCACCACAAAGTCTAAAGCCACAGAGCTTTCTGTGACTCAGCTGGAATCTCTCAGCTGGAGACAGAATGTTGAAGAGAGAGACCACTTCACTGGCCAAACCAAACATATGAATTTAATTGAATTATATAATGTATTCCTAAAGGGAAAACAAATTTTACAGTATAAATTGAGAGGAAAAAAAAGAATAAAAATTACTTAAAACTAAACCGATGACATCACGTGCAGCACTGACAGATGCTCCACCCTTGATATCTCTTCTTTAAATTGTTTTCCTCACTTCCAGCTAAATCAGCAGCTCCTAGATATAAAAGGTTTTGCCATTGTCATGGTTACGGATTATAGAATATGTTAAAAACTGTCTGAATAACCAGCAGAAACCTCCACAGCACAGCATCTAAACCAGTATAGAAAAATGTTTTAAAAAAATCTGTGCTTTAATGGAAATAACTTTCGTATGAAGTGTCATGATACAAAAAAGGTTCTTACTAAAGTTGGAATAATATCCAAATAAATAAGCCTCTTAAAATTAAGAGGACTCCTTTTTTTTTTTTTTTTTTTTAACAAAATTTTCTTGCTTTTTGCATATACAATATAATCCTGTCTTTTTAAAGTCCACACATCCACCCATCCCCACCTCAGCAGAAAACCATTTCCATCCATCAGGTGCACAACCAGCCAGACTTTCTGTATGTGTGTGCCCGCTGCTGTCGTTGTCTACATTCATTTGAACAAAGCAGTATTTGTTCCGGCTTTTCTTTTACCAAACCACAAATGTGGCAATATTATATGTGACAAAATGAACAAATAAATACGGGAGCCCATTTTGCTACATGGACAGATCCAATCATTCCTTTTCAAAAAAAAAAGCAAAATACAAAACCAAATCGGAGCTGCTGCACAAATGCCAACAGCCCTTCTGTGACATGAGTTGTGCTCAGCTGTGTGCATGTGTGAGTACACGTGCGTGTGCATGTGTGAGTGTATGTGTGTGGGAAGGTGGGGGGTGTTGTGTGACGAAGGGGAAGCATTGAAAGCCCTTGGGGCTTTTAACATAACCTTTCAACTTGCCATTGGGCATTAGAGGAGTCAGAGGAGACACCAGGTCCTCGTGCACGTGTGCAGCAGAGTTTGACCGGGCTGTCACAGTCGCACTGACGCCTTCGTTTACTTTCACATGTTTCAAACAGGCTATCGCCATCGGGGTAGTTTCACACTATGTGAGAGGAGCAACCAGTTTGTGTGGAAAACTGGTTCTCTCTGTAATATTGGATGAACTACTTCAAGTGTATAATCATTTGAAAATTTGTCAGCATGGGTATTGACAGATGATGTTAAACCCTGAGTAAATGAGTGGCGATATGACAAAATTTAATGCATGATGGAAACAAAGAAAACAAGTGAAATATAGTAATCAAGCATTGACTTGTAGCCATTCTAGATTCAGTTCCCAGCAGCGATTCATTTTGGTTTGCATGTGAGCATTCATGCCCTTGTCACAGCACTGACATGTTATTCAGGATGGCCAGTTTTCTGCTTCCCAAAGCCAAACATGAAAGATGGACCACAGTGTTGGGGGAATAGAACGTGGATTTCCTCCATATTCCCAGATAAGGTCATTTTAGTACATAAATGAGCTTCTCACGGTAGAAGTAGTGGCTGTCCGCAGGCTAATATGCAGCACTGTTCTGTGCAAAAGTCTTGGGCCACACATAGTTTTGTTGTGATATCAGTTTTAATGACATCCATATTAAATAACAAGTTTCAGTCAGAATAGATAGGAGACAGAGTGTGGGTCCATCTTAGAAAAGGTGACGGTAGTGTCAAAAAGAGGACACATTCCATTTTTGGTGCCAAAGGCAAAGCAACTTTAATCTCTCATAGAAAACAGAAGACAATTAGACACACAACAACGAAAATCAGGTTAATTTTGTTTGTTATATGCAATTTGTTGGGGGTAACTTTTTGATGGTCTTGGAAATGATTAGAGGCATCTACCATTTCTGTGCTGGAGTCTGAACTTAGAACATTTCCATCTACCTGTTTCGCATTCATTTTCAATTTTTGCACAACAAATTTCTTTCAAAGTGGGAGAAACAGATGTCGTTAATCACTTTTGTGAATAATTATGGGCATGCTTTTCCCGTTTTTCTTTCTTTAAGTGAGTACTGGCTTTTCTGTGACACCATGTCCTCATTTTACCTACTTAGCACTTTTCTTGAACTTCCGAGTTTTACAGCAAGATTTAACAGGGCATAATCATTTAAAGATTAATGCAGCTTGCTGTGTAGTTGATTGTATCAACAGACCAGCGGGGTGCAGTCTGGAGTACTAAAATGCCAAAGCTTAGCAACTCATGCCCAAAAAGAAAATGGTATTGTCTGGCATTTGGAAAACATTAAGACTTTTCTGATCATTTTTGTTATAATTATAATTATTATTTTATTTAAAAAAAACCAAGCTGTCCTTTTTTTGTTTCTGCTTTTTGCTTGATTTGGTTTTCATGTTGCTGGTGCATTCACCTGTGCTAATGCTCTCCAGGGATTGACTACCAGGCTTTGTCTTCCTCCACCCTGTAAGGAACATTCTGGTTGGTCAACGCATCATCACACCCATCCAACATTTGCCACTGGCCATCTTCTAAATCTGGTCACTCCAGTACTGTCTGCAGTTTGTAATTACTTTGAGCAACTTTCCACTTTGACAAACTTGAAACTGTTTTTTTTTTAACCCTTTTTGTAATATTCAGAAATCTTGACAGCATTTGACTTCTGTAACTGTATTGTTTTGCTAGGTGCTGTTAATTGGTTTGTTTTGTTTGTTGTTTATTTAGGTTACTTTATCGGCTAAATATTTTGCTTATGCTTGTTTAATTTTCCCATCTTCATGTGCCAAACATGATTTTTAGTTCTTTTTGGTCAAACCCTAAATAGTTAAGATTGTGCTTGTAACCATTGTAAGTAATTTCTAAAAAAGCATAAACTACAATAAAGAAATAGACATTAGCAATGTTTACTGTTCTCTAGTCAGCTCAATGTAGATCCTACCATGGTGATGCTGGGTCCTGCTTTGGTGAGATGTTGGGTCTTACCATAGTTATGCTGGGTCTTAACATGGTGATACTGGGTCCTACCATGGTGATGTGTTGGGTCC
Source organism: Arrhamphus sclerolepis (assembly GCA_037176975.1). NCBI lineage: Eukaryota > Metazoa > Chordata > Actinopteri > Beloniformes > Hemiramphidae > Arrhamphus > Arrhamphus sclerolepis. The sequence continues at coordinate 8,711,153 of JBAMYA010000016.1, forward strand.
TACCATGGTGATATTGGGTCCTACCATGGTCATACTGCGTTCTACAATGGTGATATTGGGGTTCTACCACGGTAACTCAACTTATGAATAATCTTAGAAACCAAGTAACCAAGTATGAAGAAATAACCTTTTGTTTTGAACATTAGTGATATCTATGTTCTGTATATTTATTTCCAAGAATTTCACTGGTCAAAAACATTAATCTCATAATCCCAACTATCATGTCGGATGTAAAACTAATTTAAAAAAAAAAGAAAAAACATAGAAAATATAACAATTCTTGAATGTGCGCAAACGATGAGTGGCAAAACTTATATTCTTATTTATCCATGGCATTAGTAATTGTACACAAAAAACAGAGTCCTCCAGCAGTAAGTACCATCTGAGCAAACAAAAACTGCCATCGGCAGTCCTTCGGGTCAAAGACTGCTTCAGGTCGCCACTCTCTTGTAATTCTAAAATATTCCAAGGACTCAAAAGCATGAATTCACATTGTGTCTCTGTCTTCTCTCCCAGGATGCTGTGCTACATTTATGCTGTCAACGGTATGTACTGAAGAGTACATGAAACGTGGCTTTACCAACCTCACTAACACATCCAAACTCCAGCACAGACAGAGGGCAAGGTCGCAGCCGCGGCCCGGTGTTTATGGTCAGATGGAATGTGAACTCCAAGTGAGACAAAAGGGGGGAAGTTATAATGAGGCGTCCCCCCCTCTGTTGGTTGTTTGTTTGGACAGACCGGCTGTCTCACAGTACAAGCTGTGGACAGAATACAAATGGATATGACTCATAATTCTCTCTCGGCTCCTTCCCACTCACCTTTCCTCTCGTCTCCTTTAGCCTCTACGTGGATGAAGCGTCACTCTCAAGCAAAAGAGATTCAAAATTTATAATCCATCTGACACGAACGGGGACAGCTGTGACATACACACATGTGTAAGACTTGGCAGTAACGCCCCCACCATTCCTGATCCTGGTTTCTAATCACTCATTGGTGGGTGGACAGAAAGCCATCCATGCTGTTCGTGACCATTCAGTGGGCTTATTTAATCCTGCCGTCATCCATCAAAGGTGTTTAAACTCTCAAAATCATATTTCCTCCAGATTGTGCTACCCTGCTGTAACAGGAAGACATCCCAGAGATGCAGGGACCCTCCAATGGGCCTGATTAAAGCCTGCTGAGATGTAACTAAGGATTAAACACCCCCCTTGGCACACGAAGGCTGCAAAAAAAAAAATAAATTAGTTTGCTAGTAAATATTGTAGATTAGACCCTTGAAGCAACCTGGTAACCACTTTTTGGCCTAAATTTAAAGAGCTGCATGAGTAAAAAGGCAGAAATTTTATTTGTTTAATCATCGGTTGGATCTCTTTTATGAGTTTGATGCATGCATAGCATGATTAGATTTCAAAATAAACAATGCAAATCCTTCTAATCAGACATTTTTCTCACCCCACATGCAACACTAGCAGTGGAAGAGGCATGGAGACACTAAATGGCAGACAGCATTTCACAGTGATGCTCACAATCAATTTAACTTTCCATTAAACATCAGTGGTCACATCACAACACGTCCCCACGAGTATGAATGACCTGCTGCTGGCATCTCTGAATGCCTTTTTTCTTCCTTGTACAGCCCGAACATTATTTAGGCCTGGTGAGAATCAAATGCTGTCTGTAGAGATGATTATAATATCACTAGAAAACTCTGCCAGTGGGGTCGAATTCACTCTGAAGCAGCCAAAGAAGGGTTCTAAATAAAATGAGATTGCATTGATTGATCTGATTGCATCATTTCGATGGAGCCCTGCCTGTGTATTGGATGCGTGTCATTTAATAGTCCCTCAAGGGTTTACGTCTGAGCCATCGAACAAGATTCTGCATTGGGGAGAAAGCTTTCCAAGTCAATATTGTGGCTTACTTTTTACTTATATTTCTGATGCATCATCAACAGGAACTAAACAGAGGAAAGATCAGGTATTCATCATTTAAATTACCATTTCTATGATTTACTAAGACTTCAAGATTGCCTTTGTGGTAAAAACAATTGTATATTCTTTGTATATCTGTCTGAGAGTCAAGCTTTTTCATCCGGTGAAATGAGATCATCCATGAGTTCATTAGTGGTGTACAAACACCACCCAGTCCCATGTGTTTCACACATTGAAGCCTGCACGTACAAACCACAGGTCTGGGAGCGCCCTCAGGATGCTCATTTCCTCTGTGGCATTTTTCCTAAACATATACTACCACTTTTCTGTTCAACCTTTTTGTTCTTCTGCATTGACCAGCTACTTGTGTCAGAACCAAATGGAAAGCTAAAAGCTGCTTATTTACATTTTATGTAAGGTTATAATTTATGTAATGAAAGTTCTACAAACTGGCACACTCCCCCACTTCCTGCAGTTCAGTACAACTCCAGAGCTTGCGTGCTCTGTGTTTTTTTTACTCCACCACCTCACTGCTCAGCTTCACCAGTCTCATTTTCAGCCACGACAACAGGATGGTTTTCAACAAATAAGCCTTAAATAAGCCTTAACCTGCTCTCCATCTCCCCTGGTGCCGAACAGCACAGAGAGAAAAGTAAGTGCTAGAGCGCGGAAGAGCAGCTTACAAACAAAGCTCCAAAGCTACTTTCCCTCATTTTTAACACCAATATTCGACTTGCAGCATAGACTATGCATAAACTGTGCACAAATTATCAAACATGAGGAGGACGGGGAAACGTCTCCTGAATGTTGACATACAATACTTTTAAGTCTCATTTCCGCTTGTCCTCCGTCAATCCGTATGAGATATGGCACACGCAGCCTGATATTCAATGCAAAGAAGAGGAAACAAGAAGAGGAAGCCTTTATTTATATATTTGGAGAGCTCTGAGCTTCTGCGAACATCTGTGTGGCACTACATAAGAATCACCAAGTCACGGTTTTGAACTATGGGGGAAACCAGAGCACCCAGAGAAAACCCACGGAGACACAGGGAGAACATAAAACCCAGAAGCTTTTTGCTGTGCTAATGTGCTAATAACGCTAATGTTGCTAAGAGCAACTCACTGCTGCTCCAGGAGAGAAACATCTTCAACAGTTCACATGTGTAGTCCATACAATTTCACTGCACAGTCAAAGAAGTGAGGAACTGATTTTTTTTTTTTTTCCCAATGTACACCAAGCAAATAACGCTTCACTCTAAATGGGAGGAAATTGACCAGTTTCAATTGTTAATGAGTTTGAAAAATATTGATTAATTCATTATTTCACAAGTCTGGTCATTTTTGTCAATTACTGTCCCAAGTTGCTCATCACCAAGTTCACCAAATGGTTGGAGGCAAATCAGTTTGTCAGAGTTCAAAGCTTTTTTATTCACTTTCATTTCAGTCTGTAGCAGACAATCCCTGCATCCATAAATGCTCATCCTCTCTTTTCACGTATGTTCTTTATGCTTTGTCCGTTTTTGGCATTTGTGTTTTGTTGTGGCACTTGGGAGCTCCACTCACACCCAGATAAAAAAAAAAAAAAATCAGTTGTTTACCGTTACTCTGTATATGACAGTTGTTAACCTTATTCTGTGATTGTCAGTTGCTTACTGTTGCTCTGGAAGTTAGTTGGAGTCGAGTAAGCAAAGTGTTCAGACCTCGCTCCCGCGTCATACTTCTCATTCCTCCACACTGTATACAAACACAATAAAATGTACGTTTGGATATTTTGCAGCATTCATGACCTTATTGGATTAGGGCTGCTGTTTACAGGATCCTCTCTTATTCAAGGTATTGTCTTAATTGGGTTGATATCAGTCAGTGAGAGCAAAGCTAACAAAGTTTCTCAGTTAAAGCTCACTAGGGTACCAAACTGCAGCCTCTAAGGCTATAAATGAAACCATATGAAAAATTATCTGGCAAATCCCACAACTTTTCTTTGAGCTCTTGTGTAAACATTTGTGTCCCTTTTTTTGCCCATAAAGCATCAACTTTGACACTGTGGAAACTACTGATCACAGTTTTGAATATAAGTCCATTTAAATCAAGGTGCTACATCCAGCTTGAACAAATGCAGATGTAAATAAGAGTGCAGTCCCTTAACTGCCCACAAGGAGCTGGTTCTAAAAGCAAGCTAATCTCCATTGATTCCTATGTTATATTGTCAGCATTACATTTGCAGCAGCAATAAATAAATTTATAGCTTAATTAAAAAAAATAAATAAATAAGGTTTTGGTCTCTAACAACATTTAACAAATATGTCAACTGTTCTAAAGGTGAATTTTTATGTGCCAAAGCAGGTAAAATTGTAAAAATCCACAAACCATTTACAGTACTGGAATGGTGTTTTGATTGACAGTTGGTTGAAGTTAATGAATAGCTGTCATCACTTTAGCTATTTAGCACTTATACTGCCTTGACTACTGATTCTTTTTTTGTGCTCTGTACTGAGAGACTGCTTTTGGTTCAGTTGAAGCTTCACCTTCACTTATTTTAAGATCATTCCAAACAGACCACTAACCTGGTTTTAACCTGTCCGTTGCCCGGTCACCTAGGCTGCTAGCCTTGATCGACTTGTGGAAAGACTGCCGGTCCCAGAAGGTGCTATTCTAGTGCTGTTTTCAGCTCTGGCAGCGCTCATTTCAGATCTTGAAATGAGGTTGTTTGTACATATTTGATCAGAATAGACATAAGGTGACTTTAGTCAGCATCACAGGTCAGTAAGAACTAAGCCAGCCAAACCAAAGTAACTTACTTTTAAGGTGTGTGTGTTACAACCAGTTTCCAAACCATCTCATTCTGCCCATTTTTAGATTATCTGGGATTAGGCAGTGTCAACTTCCTACCAAAAAATCAGCAGGGGCTTGTCCTGTTCTTTTTATACAGTCTGTGGTTTAAATTCATGTAGCTAAAACTTGGAATAGACTTGCTGTTTATAACACATACATGCACACATTACGGCCACACATTTCATACATGTGGTGTCTCAGCTGTGCAAACCCTACAAAAGATGTTGAACATGAAGATACATAAATGCTTGGTCAAACTGTAAGTATATCCCAGTCCACTTAACTTTCCAACATTAAAATGCAATTGAATCCACCAGCTTCTGTATAACATCACAGACACAGGTTTGCTATCCACACAGGTATAGAGCCACACAAGCAGCCGTGAGAACTTTGCCCTCCCCTTTTTCAGCCACTTATTAGTAGGCCTTGAGATAATCAATCTGCTTCTGTGCATTTGTGTAAGTGACTGCTGAATTAGACACTAATGAGCCTACTCATTACAGGGGAAAGAAGTACAGAGGAAGAAAGTGAGCTCATCCAGTGGGACCAATCTGGAGTTGAGTAGAGGGGTGGGGGTGGGGGGTTGGTTTGCATTGTTGCTGGTTGATTACGTTTGCACAGCAGAATTCTCTCAAGATTATTTTGTAAAGAGCTAGTAAAGAGTCAGAGAGAGGGAGAAACTATATGGATTTTTTCCCGTGATTGTTGGCCAAATGGGATTTGTCCTGGAGCGCCTGATAGCTAGTAGACCAATGGTTGGAAGCCTCAGGTTGTCATTAGTGCTTCAAAGATCAAACATCAGATGAAGCCAGTGTGGAGGATAGGAAATGTAGAAGATCATAAAAAATCTTTAGCAAGGAAGAAATAATAAAATGGCCGCTGAGGAATTCAAAACAAGCCCCAACACTTGTGCACAATTGTATATTCCACAGCAAAAGGCATTAGTCGCTCTTTCAATGGGCTTCCTCAAAGAGTGGCGACACAGCTTTAGAGGTTTTGCAGACAGCTTTGTCTCACCCTTGACTGTAATTAGATGGCTGCTTGCCTGACATCTCTGACGTCTGCTTTTCCACACATTACTATAAAGCTAACAGCCTCAGGAGATGGGGCCCCTACAGTCACAGATCATTGGTACAGTGGAATAAAGCAGAGGGGTAACTTTTTATGACAAGCTGTGGAAATGTGATAATGAGAGCAGTTCCAACTTCTGAATGGCTCTAAATCCACTTCTGACTACCTTTTGTAGTTTTGGCCATGTTTTTCAGTTATTTAATGAGCACGCTTTACATCATCCTGCAGCTTTCCTAAAAAAAAAAAAGCACAGCCACCTCGTCTGAAGTGTGCCATCTTACTAAAAGATCATTTATGAGTCGTTATCATTCCTATAATATGTGTCAGTTTGACAAATCAAACAAAAAACAAAAAAAGTAGTTTAGCTTTCTAAAGTTTACCAAACAATATCTGCAGCTATGGGACTCCAATCCCATTTTTTCCTGTCCATCAGTGGACTTGCCAAAATCAAGTCTGAATGTGGATGATGTCATGAGGTTTGTAGGTGGTAAGAAGTAGAGGAATGCCCCAGCTGACAATGACCATTTCCAAATTAGTCTATAGTGACTTGTTCTTAGAGAAAACAAAACGAACCTAAGCCACTGAGGGGCTGCTGACGGCTCCTTAGTTGACGCGTCGTCCTCCTGGATCCAATGAATGAGCACTTGAAGTTCCTTTGATTGCAAAGTATTTATTGATCTTGCGCTCTCCAACAAGATGCATAATTTCAATTTGCGCACTAATAGAATCAACTTAGTACAACCAAAAAAAAGGGTCACATAATTGTGGCAACGCAATAACAATCAAACGAAAATGACAACGGTCAAAAACTGTGTGTTTCCTCTGTAATCAGCACACCTGCTGAGAGGTTACCTGTGGCTCCATTTAACCATACATGATGCCACCCACCGTGACTTTCAGGTATTACACCAAAATAAATAAATTAAATTGAACACATAAATCCCAAAAATATGGCTCTAACATAATCTATTTCCCAATCCACATCTACAGCTTTTCAGCAGCACTGTTGGTTCTCCAAGTTTCATTTTGTCTACTGCTTGAATGTAGCTCAGACATAGCAACACAGCAAATAAAGTATATTTTACATGAGTTGGCGCTAATAAATGTTGATCATCAGTCATTCTAGCAAATTATCGTTTTACCCAACTTGGAAACATTGAAGAAGAAATAGCAGTGGGAAATTTGAAAAATGACAAAAGAACAAATCTTCCAATCATGTTTCTTTCAGTTCACAATGCATTACATTTGGAGAGAGATGTATGTCGGGCTATGCTGTAGCCTTGCATACACAACCAGCAGTGTTGTGAATGTTTCTTGCTTCTGTACTACGCTGGCAGAGCATGTAATATTGGAGGCCTCCACTTGGGGCAGAATGCAGAGCCAAAGTCAAAAATAAAGGAAGTGGGACAGAAGTTAATTTGTTTTTGTCTGGTCACAGCAGAAAAAAACAACACCAGCATTGTTGGAGATTACGTTACGTTAAACCATAAAATCAGTGTCGTTTGTCTCATTTTACTGATGGGGAAAATTTGCAGCATTTGGCGACTTGTTGTGCAAGGCAGCCACCCTAGTTGTGTATAAAGGTCATAAGTGCAGAAGAGCTTTGCAACAGTTCACGTGTTGCACTGACCTACACTAGCGCCTCTGGAGTTAAAATGGATATTCTATCTGATGTACTTTGCCGTACATGTAGCTACAGCATAGCTTTGACACAGAAGTATAAATGAGCCTTGTCTCTGATGGAAATAACTACTGTGTTGCAGGTTACTCTTAAAGGCTTTTCTTCTTCACAAGCAGGACAACAGAACAAGTGAAACGTATCTTAAATGAACTGATAAATGCTCAATAAATGTTGAACCTCAGTAACTTTTAGTGACATTACAGCAATTAATCTTTCTATCGGGATGGAAAAGGACATAGAAGAAGCAATAGCAGGAAATGTGTAGAGCAAAATGAAATGTTTCTGAGCGACACTTTGGTTGTCTAGTTACATTTCTGGGGAGGTGCGTGTTAAGCTACAGCAGACATGTGTTGTTGGTTCAACTTCAAAGGCATAGAAATATGTGAGGCACAGAAAAAAATGTAAATAAATAATCTCAGTAGCACGTCAGATATGGTAGGAATGGATTACAACATCTGAGTTGCATTATAGGAATTGCAGGATAAAGTCTATCAACAATCAAGTTTTTGAAATTAAAATTGAAAATATTTGCACTTCCCTTCTGTTGAACTTGTCTTAGTCAGTCTTGGGTACATATTTCTGTTATTTAGTCAGTGAAGGTATTGTCAGTGTGAACAAAAAGACTAAAACTGAGAGATCAGAATTGTCCTTTTTAAGGTCACAGTTCTGTTTTACGGTGAATTTCTCACTGATACACTTTTCTTTCAGTTCCTTCCCCTCCTCTTTTCTTCTATTTCTCTCTTTATACTTTCTGTGGAGGCCCTCTGGACCCCATCAGGGGCCATTCTGTTTATCCCACATGTGAGGGGTCAGCTTGTACCCACAAAACCAAACCAACCTCTCTATGTGAGAACCTTTTGTGTGCACCCTTCAACCCCCCCGCCCCCCTCTTTCTCCTACTTTCACTTACTTGTGCCCTATAGATGAGAACTGGCTCCATTTAAAGCCCCACCGACCCCCTACCCACCCATAGCAGACTTCTCAGGGCCCTCACAGCGTAGATCTTATTGCTTCAGCTCCTCCATGGAGAACAATCTGCTCAAAGCATTTGTGAGGACACACAGGGAAATGAACTGGCTTTGTGCTTAAGCGCATTGACATATAGGCCAGATCACGTGATGACGTTTTGTGGGGGCAAGCGTTTAACAGGAGAAAAGGGCAGAATGTGTAAAATGTCTTTTAAAAGGCCTCCAAGAGGCCATCTCGGCCGAGAGGCCATCTGGAAAGAAAAATGTCAAGACCTATTTAGAAATGAAGCTGTTTTTTTACGATTTCGCCCCTCCTGGCGATCACCCGGCTTAATCCATATTGTGTTCCAACTTCCTACGAATCAAAGCAGTGTTTCTCAAGCTCATCTCCACTTCATGTTTAATCTCCCCCTACCCTTTCATTTGGGACCACACCATGTGTTGATTCTGAAGAAATGAAGCGAACACCTCATTTCGAGCAAGAATGAGCCGGAGAAGGCTTTTGTGTGTGGGAGGAATGCCCATAAAACATAGAAGAACTCTGTTTGGTCTGACTCGGCCCGCTGTGCTGGAGCTGGAGAAAGCCATGGCAACGCAAGCAGAAGGTCTGCTTGATCACATAGAGAAGATACAATACACCAGTCCAAGGTTTGTCATTCAAGTCAGGCCTGACCTAAATTACGACATCCTGGGAAGAAAAAACAAAAACAAAAAGTCCACTTCAAGCAGCTTACAAACACAGGCTGATTTAATTGGGCTTGAACATTTTTGTCTGATAGCACTAATAAACAAAACATATGGATGTTTGAAGTCTAATCACTGAGGAAACAACCCTGTTAATGATTTTAACGCTACAGTCCAAAGCCCATGGCTGCTGGATTATTGGGTCTCTCCAATGTTTACCCAGTATGTCTACAAGCCACGACTGTGGTTCTAATTCTCACCATTTAAGCTCAATGATCTTTCTTTCTTTTTTTTTGTAATATTTTCATCTGTTTATTATCTTCTATCAACAGCCTTAAGGGGTAAAGTGATTTAAATAGGAAGAACAACAAAGGAGGTGATTAGGACCATGTCTGCAAAAGTACAGTTTTTGACCAAAGGGCAAAATATCAGAACAGATGCACAAATGCAAAACACCGCTGTTATCAGAAGAGAGACTTTTGCAACTTCCCCCAAAGTTCTTGCTTTTTTTGTGAGCTTATAAAAAATGTGAAACACATTTGTGTGAAACCATAAATCCCACACCACATGCACACACACACACACCACAGCACGCCTGACTCGCATACAAATGCACACAAAAACAGCCTTGAAACTATTTTTTGCAAGCAGTTCTTGCAAAAAATAAAGATGAACCCAGAACTTTTTAAATATACATATATATATATATAAGTGTATATATATATATATGATTTTGCTTGTCCAACTACTCAAGTAATCCCTTAACCATCACATTTTACCTACCCAACAAAAAAACCATCCACAGTAAAAAAAAAAAAAAAAAAAAAAAAAAAAAACAACAACTCAGACACACGTCCCCTCTGTTCCCCCAGATGGGTTTCCCTTTGAAATTAACTGGTTTTCGTCGCGCTGACAAAC